>NDXB01011740.1:33129-38129 GCA_002631895.1 Agapornis roseicollis
AAAAAAAAAAAAAAAAAAAAAAAAAAAAAAAAAAAAAAGCCTCTTTCTTCACTCTGGATGACTCGTATTTCCCTTTCATTTCTGTAAGCCAATACCCTTTCTCTAGAAAATATAGAATTATTCTTTCCAATGTTTATACAGAAACTTTCTCCACAGTTATGCCTACAAAATAGGCATTTTTGCAGCAGCTAAGAATAGAGTGAGGTCCATTCCAACCCTAAGCAAGATGCACCATAAAGTACAGCACTTCATGGCCTGCTGGCTAACTTTGTGAAGCTATGTTTAACCAAGCAGGAAAGCCGTGAATACATGTTTCTGATACTTTGCAGGAAATATCTTCAACCATCTGCTTGCACTTGCCAAATATGCTTCTAAGTTTCCAATTTTATCAGTGATTAAAAAAACTATCTTTACAAAAAAAATTATGACGATCCAGTGACACGTCTATGTGCAAAGGCAAGGAAATCCAGAGGACTATTTGAAACCCGTTGTTAGCTAGTCAGAGGTTGTGCTTGAGCTTCGCATTTGCATACCTAGGTTCAGCAGAAACCCACTGAGGCAAAAGCAAAGGGATGCTGTCTCTTCGATACTGAAGTGTCCAGGGTAAATATTTGACAGTGAAGTCACATGATGTTGCATTCTTCCAGAGTCAAGTGACTATAGACATCATGGTGCTTATTGTGCGGCATGGGGATGCATAAGCGCCCTGTCACTTTGCATGGCCGCACCAGTGGCTTACCTAGACAGGTGAAGTGTCAGGACCCATGCTGGCAGCCTCCTGCTGAGAGGAGACCACTGCTGTGCCTGACAAATTAGATGGGACTTCACTACCAAATGTCCTGCCAAGAGGCCTAACAGTCAAGTGTCTGTCCTCTTCTAATCACACTGAAGAGACGGCATGACTTTGACATGGTGGTTCCGTTATTTAAAGGCATATTTAATGCAAAATGATCACAGAACATGAGGCTTACGAAACTTCTGAAAGACACACATAGGCACTTGCCACCTGGCCTTATTTTACCCTTATATTTCCAAGACAACCATTATCATTAAACACCAAGTAGGCATTTATCTTGCAACTAGTACCTACTAATCTTTTATAACCAATTACTTTACGTAGTTATGTCTGTTTGCTTCTAATTATAACTAATTATGCTTCTAAATATGCACTTCAGATTACCAAGAGAATGAAAATAGGGACAGGAGAAAGCGAAAATAGATTATGATTATTAAAAGAAAGGAAAACATACTAATTGCTTAACAGGACTTATCATCAAACATCCATTAAACTTTTCAGACAGAACACTTCAAAAAATTCCCCACTTCACTGTCAACATACTTTGAACATAAAAGTTGAAAGTGAGTAATGAAACTTTTGGAACACCTTCTGCCTCTCATTGCCCAACAGAGAAAAAAGCTTTTAGTTTATTAACATTCTCTGGACAGCAACCACATTTTTATGTATCTGACTACCTGCATGAATCAAATACTAAACAAGATTATAAGTAAGTATGAAGGGCTGGGGTTTTCTGGTTTTGTTGGTTGTTTTTTTTTTTTTTTTTGGGGGGGGGGACAGGAAGGAGTTGTTTCTTTTGTTGTTGTTGTTGTTGTCCAGACCAGCCTTTAAGAAACTGCTTTATGTATTATTACAAAAAGTGCTCTTGACATTTTTTCAACCAGGTATTCATGCTGTTTAGGTAAAAAACCTGAAAAGCAAAATGCTTCGCACCCAGCAAAACGGTCTTTAAATATACTCTCTACCCTCTAGCAGAACCATTGAAAATTCCTGCATAGAGATTGCCCAAACATTCTCCATGCTACAGAAACACAATGACATTGCTCATGGAGTTCAGTCTCAGATGTTTCAATGATAAAAAGATGCAGGACTATCCACAGAGAATATAAAAGCAGCTTTTTGCAGAATCAAAAGATGATGTCAATTCCCTATTAGAAATAAATAATTAAAACTAGATAATGGTTATGAACAGCTCTGACCTGCTGAGAGCCTGAATGCTTTGCTTCACTCAGGACTCCAGTTCTTGTGACTGCAGGTCAGCCCTACGCAAACAAAGGCTTAACAGAAATGTTACGGAGGAAATAATAGCCATTTCCAATGATAATACACAATTTTAGCACCTACGCTTGGCTGATTTAGGTGGTCGGCTAACATGTCAAACAGCCTGCCTTAGTTAGGTGAGCCTTTAATGGGTAACTGGCAGACTCTGGCAGCCTTATTTCTGTTTTAGATTTGGTTTGTCATTGGGTATCCATTACCTGCCATTCATCTTTGATCTCTTTGGACAGGCCTGATCAAAAGATGTCATTTGACCTACTCCACTTGGCAGAAACTTGTATGACTCTCATAAAGGGGGCACCCCAGCTATAAATAAAATGACATTATTATTTTTCTGTCCTATCATGTAGAAGAGACAATTATGATAATGCAGTGTCTGTCACTTGGAGCCCAGCAAATTGCTAGCTCTCACGCAACTGTTTAGCTTTCTTATTTGTTTTTTGTCTGTTTTCCTCCATTTCAAGTTGAAAATAAAACAGAATTGAAATCACTAATGCTCTGCCTCACACTCTTGACAATCTCAGGGCTTCCTTTTATGGGACTGATGTGCAGATGTGACCATCAGACTTTGTCAGTGGTGGGTGGTGGTTAAGTGCTGTGTTGGCAACACATCCCAACAATGAAATCAAGGTTTATACTTCATTTCCACCTCTGCACATGAGCTCCTGTCTGAATGCAGTGTTGGTACATACTACAACTAATAGATAAAAATCATGGAGAGAGTTTATTGTATCTTTAATAAAGCATCAACAGAGGAAATGTATGATCCCTTTTTCTACTGCCAGGGGGCTTATGCATGAGGGGGGGTTCTGGAAAGGATGAGCAACAAGCCAACTGTCGGGATGTTGACTGTCTTTCGGCATTTTTCCAAGCGGCACGTATACCCCATTCCAATGCATTCACATCTCTAGCAAATTACGCTGTGTGCATGTATGGACAAACTGGGAGCAGAGCATACACAAACTGCTTGGTCTGCTACCTCTCTGCCCATGTGGGTCCGAATACCCGAACACTTTGGCCACTGGCCTGAACCTCATTACAACCTCTTGGCTGAAACACCACTTCCCTCATGCAATCTTCCACCAGCCAGTATTCATGATGTTTTCCTCCATCTTCACCATGGAAAGGTACATGGCTACACTCAAGGCACTTTGCTGGAGGACATAAGCTCCAGCAAAGTCCATCACCGGTACTCTTACTGCACAAGTCCCGCTGCTCTGTCTCCACAACACACTCTCACAACAGTACAGAAATACTCACAAAATTAATTACCCATTTCACATTGCTTAACATGTGACAGTTGGTCCATAAAGTTACTACAAGCATCCACTGAAGGGAGACTCTGCAAAACCAACATGGCTAGTGAGCAAAATCACATGTGCTATCAACCTCCTTGAGTATTAGAACAGGCATCTATGAAAGATGATACAAAAATCTATGTACCTCCATTTGGTACTTGTTCTACTTGCTCTTCCACAGACTAGAGGTGCTGCTGCCAGTAAACAGATCTCTGTTTGCTGACAGAAATGCTGAGAGAACTAAAACTGTTAAGAGCTTGTAAATACCGAATAGTTACTCCTCATTAATTATTTGTAATTAATTATTCATGATTAATTTGTGCCAGAACAAGAATGTTTTATTCTGAATTAATTTAATTCAGTTCAAAATTGCTACTTTAAGTTGCCACCCTACCATAACATGATATAATCTCTCTCTGTAGACAAGCCCTAAAATATTAAAAATGCATTTAAAACAAAGGAAGAGCGGTATGTTCTGTCACAGAAACACATGTTGTCTGCCAGCTTTGCAATATACTTTGCCTCCTCATAGAAAAGTCAAGCTAGACAAAATGGAGCCTCTTTGGTGGCCTAGAAAATTTTTGCAATAGGGAAAAGGAGGAAAATATCCTGTATAAAACTTGGGAGTGGAGACAGATCCCACTGATGCTACAAAGAGAGCAACTGAAAGCAGCTAGGTTCTCTTCAGTCATGGCTATGCAGAGCAACTCAAGAAATCCGGATATCAGTAAGAAGTATCAAAAAAGGAATATTGGAAATAAAAATACAGAATTAGAATTGTAAGGTATATTTTGAAGGTGGAAAACACCTAGATTTTTTCCTTATGGAATAAAGAAAGCAGATGGTAGGACTTAAAATTCAAGTACATTTGGCAGGGAAGCCTTTTGCTGTTGCAACAGTGCACATTATTCTTCTAATCCATCACAAAAGTGTGCCTTCAACATAGCGCGATTCTTTCAGGTAGATTTCTTTATTACAAAGTTTAGCTTCTTAATGATACTTGAAAAGAGGAAAGATGCAGAGACCACTAACTTCTCCCACTTGAGTTGTTACTGTCCACATATCCTCAGCAGAGATACAAGCCAAACCAGGTACCAAGCAAGCACTCCTGCAGAGTAACCTGACAATCCTCACCTATTCCTGCTTTTCAAACCAACCAAGGACATAGCTTGCTTTTATGAAAAGAATTTTCTTGCACATTAACTCCACATTACAATCTGAAAGAAACATGAAACATATGAAAACAAAAGTCCTAGGTTTTCTTACCTCTTTTAGGGTACAACCAAACAAAAAGAAAGACCATAAAGTATCTTATTTCTAGGGTGTTATCACTAAAGGAGAACCTCAACGGAGGCACAAAATTATACCACAATTCCCACCAATACCTTGTGAGCAGGTGTTCAGATCCACACAACTCATAGGATATATAGGATTTTTTTTTCCCCCAAAACAGAGGTTTCTTACCATCTTGTGAGAATCCAGGTAAGAGAACAATACAACAGTGATCTTAAGGGAAACGGCTGACCTCAGTGAATGCAGGCTTCTTTTCTTGGTGTGGGATAATATGCTAAGGTTTAAATATAAAGGGGCATGGCTGAAAGGGAAAGCACCACTCAGAAAAAAGTTAC
>NDXB01011740.1:43129-48450 GCA_002631895.1 Agapornis roseicollis
TTCCCCCCCACCCCACCTCCTTCTGTAACAAGGGAGAAAAACTACACGAACAGCATGTAGAATCTTCTTCAGATAACCTCTTCTAAGGTCAAAGTTTAGACTACGCATCAGATCCAAAAGAAACCCATTAACAACATAATGCTAAAGTAAAGATACAATAATGAAAATGCATCTACATATAAATCCCATGGGGAAGAAAAAAAAAAAAAAAAAAGATTTTTTTTTCCCTTTTCTATTTTTGCTTGGAATTGCCTTGATTATAATAAGGTTGTACACAGCAACACAAAGCACACTCGTTTTGACTCATGTACATACCAACTATACTGTAGTACTGTAAATGCTCCCCTTCCCAAAATCAATTCAAAGATACAAAACAATCTATTGAAGAGTTTTGCAGCTGGCTTTTGAACCACTTACAAAAGACAACACACAGAAAAAATTAACCCCTGTGGCTCTATTAGGAGCAGTATAATAAATGTGCATTTAAAAGATCTATAAACACATATTTATCTGCAAAATGTTCTTGCATAAAACTGTTATTGAAAAGGCTTTCATTTTATCTTTGTGTTATTGTAATTTTATTGAATTGCTTATTCATTCTTTGATATTGTGTTTTAATGGTATTATAAATCTGTTTTATGTCTGATAGGAGCCTCATTGTAAACTGATATAACAGATAATATGGCAATTCACCATAAAAATTCTAAACCAAAAATGCAGATCAGAACGCAAAGAAGCACTTTAATTCATTCTGGGTTTCTTTTCATTTTATTTTTTAATTATTTTTCATGTTCTGGTTGCCATCTGTTGATAAAAGATGGTTGTACAAAACTCACAGCACTACACAATGGGAACTTTTTTTGTGCAATTCTATTCATAAAAACCAGGAGAAATACAATACAACAGCACTGCACCTCTCTAGACTAAGGATCATTAGCTGGTTCATTGTATAGACTGATATAAATTAGCCACTTTGGAAACTAAACCTCTTCTTATTTTTTTTGAAGAAGACACTTATTTTGGTTAATTTTTAGTATCACGAATAATAGAACAAAAAATACTTTCTGCAGTATCTCCTACTGTTCTTTTATTTAAAACAATGTAAAACAATTATGACAAAAGATGTATCAACATATAGAGCAATTATGTCATAAACTACCTTCTGCTCAGAAACTTAGCTGAAAGTTCATTCAGTTAAGTATATATGTAAGCCTGCCAAATCAAGAAAATAAAAACTCGATTAACAAGATCCCATTGTGAGGGCAAGCATATAATCTGACGAGTGCTCGGCTGATAGGTACATAATCCTGCAAACACAAATCCGTCAGACCTTACTTACGCAGTGTTTGTAGCTCTCCCTGACAAAGCTGCCCCTCTGCATTGCCAACCATGTGGTTTAACATGTATGAATGTGTCCATACACACTGTGTACAGCTTGTGTTCTGTTTGTACTGAGCATTTGATCTAAAAGTAGATGTATTTTGTTCAAGAACTAACACTTTCCTTAAGGCAGAAAATAAGTAGTAACATGTCTGTAGAAATAATGTGTTATTAACATGAAAAACAACCAGAAAAGTACCTCTTGTAAAACATACTGAAGAACAATGCCTGGCAACAGGCTGAGGAGTACGTGGTTTTCATACCATTTCTAAAAGTAACCAGTCATGCTGTCATTAAAGAAACACCACTGAGAAAGCAACAGAAATGTGCCCACAAATATTAAAGAAATTTATGTTTCAATCTTCTAAATAATCTTCTAAAGAAATAACTGTTTTCAGGGGAGGAAAAACATCTGAAAAGGGATCTGAAGTATTTATATGCCATTGAAGCACTAGAGCAAACTTCAAACCAAACAAAAAGTGCAAACTACAAAATTCAACGATTTTGGATTACCAGCATCACAGAGCATTTATACAAATTTCCACGGCAGAGGGTCACTAACAGTGCACACAAAGTACCATGGGAAATAAAGGCAGCCTAATCCCTGATTTTGAAATTTCTTTATCTTGGAATGAATCAGGATCTACCTTGACAGAGAACTGGTATCAGCCTTTCATAATGAACCTTGATAAGCAAGAGAAGAGGAGGAGGGGGAGATTTCACATGCAGGTTGCAGAACAGACAATTGCAGCCATGAACCACAGCTAAGTGTATAAAATACGTAGCATACATTAACAGCCTTGTTTGGAAAACAACATGAAATTTTGGAAAGAAGAATCCAGTGCTTATACACAAATCAGAAAGATCTTGCAGCCGAGGCATGACCCTCTGCCTGCATTTCCTAAAACCATATTTAAGGACTTTTTAAAAGCATGGTCCTGAGTATCACTACCATTTGACTTTAAAACAGTAAGAGCCATTTGGCATTACTTTGATTTGAACACAAGCAGGAGTTTTGAAACAGCAGAGTATTGATATCCCCTCTCCCTGCAAACCCTGCCTGGAGCCAGTGGAGCATTCATGTAAATAGTTGTTTACAGATTTTCAACACTCTTAGGCACACATAACAAAAGTTCTTAAGACAAGCAATGCCTTCCATCTCCCCACTCCCAGAGCCCAGAGGACAGCGTCAGGCCTGCCAAATCCACCCTAGGGATCAAAAATGAGAATTTTTGACTTTGGGACCTACGATAGGAACACCTATTCAAGTAGTACTTATGTGCCTGGCCAGTCAGTCATGACATTTGTGCAACCCCCTGTGAATCTGGTGCAAGTCTGGAGCATGGAAGTACTCCAGAAGGTGGCACAAAACCATGTACTGCTCATCTGAGTAATTCCAGGAGCCCTTCACAACTATTAGAGTCCATCACATACAACACTAACAAGAGCAAATAGCCAGGCAACTTATGTGACTGTATCTTGATACATCACACAACAGCTTTATTTAGCTTAATGCAATACATTACAAAGGCAGCACAGAAGTTAACATTAGTCAACAACATAATGGACAGATAAGTGTCTCACCATGGTTAAGGACATACCCAGGTTCCATTATAAGCTCTATTTTTAGCCCCTCCTTTGCTTTCTCTCTTCAAATTGTATGAATAGCAAAATTGGTCTGCTTGAAATTACTAAGCTGAAGTGAAAGAAAAAAATATTTCTGAGAAGTCATGAAAAAAAAGAAAAAGGCAACTTCTTTCAAATTAGACATCACTCTGGATTCTGCAATAAAACTGTAAGGACACCAGGGGAATGCACAATTTTCCATTTGATACCAAGCTATCATTCACCTTAAGTTTCATCCCTAGAGAAGCAGTTTTCCCTTATTTGATACTGAAAAAGTCTGTCTTTTGGAAGCTGAAAGGTTCTATCTTCTAGCCCCATTTTTCAGCATTCTTACCAAGAGTCCTTACCATTATTTGAAGCAACAGGCATGTTGCAAAATAACGGGCAACTGCTTTTTCCCTGCTGCCAAATATTCAAGTTACTCTTAGCTTCATTGAAAATTAACTTCTATACAGTCCTAGTCAGTAGGTTTCTCGACTAAAACCACACCACTGTACTTCACCAATATGGTAAATTTTATCCCAAAGATTCCTTCATATCCCAAGCAAATTATGTACTGATTCTTAACAATGAATGAAAGCAAAAATATTTTCAATACATATATCTGTTTTTAAAAAGCAGAAACATGAAAACACATAGTTCCTTATTATTATTACGAGAGGTTGAAAATTCGTTAAGCCCTTTTTTCCCTTTCTGAAACTAACCAAAAGAAGATTTAAATGCAGAAAAAAAAAGTGGGAGTTCAGCTGCAACATTTGTTATGTGTCTCCACAGGAAGCTTTAAGAATGTTCTCTGTGAATTGTGCAAAACTTGAATAAAAAAGCAACAGTTTTTACACTACATTACTATGGTTAGATGTCTTAGAAAACATTACTATAGACCCGAGCTTGTAAACCTTGTAATCAGAGCCAGGATTCTCAAGTTTACCCCAAGCTCTGATATGCTGTATGATTTCAGCCAACCTATTTCATCCCTTTCACCTTCTCCTTCTCTGTAATTATTGCAATAACCAATAAGCTCCATTACACACCTCTGAGTCAAGTTCCTTGCAGATTTAAAAGCAGCTCCACTGATTTTAAAAGCATTGCATACTAGTGCAGAATTTGGCTTTCATATGGGATTTTATAATTAATTAATGCTTAAGAAATTCTTTGCAATCATCTGCAGTAATAAGCTACACAAGTGCAGTTATTGTTGACATACTGAAAGTACTTAGGAAAAAAAAAATCCATATATGGTGTGCATAATCTCCAATTACTGCAGGTGGCCTTCTCATGCTAAAAAGAGCATGTGACAATGGTGACAAAAAGTCTGCACATCCTCCTATGCTCATCGTTGGAAATGCTGGCCCTTACTCAACACTTAAACTTTTACAGATTTTCCTTGATGCTAATGCCACTGACAAATCCATCATCTGTCAACAGAAACACTCTGATTTCAGGATACTTCATTCCACCTGCCTCCTAAGGAATGCAGGAGAAACAGCATCCTGCACTGCGGGTCAGGTTCAGCTTTGTCCACTATGAAGTTAATGGTGTGGAGAGAGCAGAAGCATCTGCACGGCTCCTATCTCCACCTCCTGAGCAACCACCAGAGATACATCCTTCAGCCATCCACTGTTACACCAAGCAGAGCCCTACCAGAAATGATTAGTAAATTTATATTGTCATGTTTACATGAGCCAAGCTTTTTTTTTAAAATAACATCACCTTTAACACTATACTCAAACAATGTACACAGCAAGAACTGAAACATGACAGCTGATAAAAATCAAGGTCTTTTTTTATAAACTGCATGAACATAACCATTCACCTAAACCTAGCAAACCGCACCTTTATTTGTATAATTTTAAAGACTGCCTTTTTTCTTTGAAGTTGATATTTTCAAAGGCACCTGGAAGTTAAGTGCCCAATACTTGGAGAAATTAAAGAGATCAAAATTCTTTAGAACTGGCTAAAATTTGGATGGGGCTTTGAGCAACCTGGTCTAGTGGATAGTATCTCTTCTGCCTGTGGCAGAGGGGTTGGAACTAGATGGTATCTAAGCTCCCTTCCAACACTAACCATTCTATGATTCCATAATGATTAAAAATGACAGAAGGCAACACAACACAGGATTTTCAAAGTATCTTCTAAAAGCATCATTCAGCCAAGAGCCTTAGGGCCAGGTAATAAGCTCTTAAATGCACCACAAAAACCTGCTGGAAGTTTTGCTGGGGCAACAGGCACTGTCAAAATCTTCCACCTCACCTTAAGCATGATGTTAGGTATTTTTGATAAGTAAAAAAAAAAAAAAAAAAAAAAAAAATTTTTTT
>NDXB01011741.1:9160-20977 GCA_002631895.1 Agapornis roseicollis
TTTTTTTTTTTTTTTTTTAATATCACTTCACCCGTGTAAAAAGGCTTCAGAAAAAAACATGGTGCAGGCACAGCAATGTATTTTAAATGTCCTGATAATCATTTTTAGCTTTGGCTCCAAAAGTTCACTTGCGCACTTGTATGAAACAGCAGAAAGAGGCTGAATCCTAAAGCTTTGGATTTGAATTACAAATTGCAAACCTGCACATATATCAAGACAAGTACCAAAAGTACAAGCATACACTAGCAGAGGTTTTATATAAACACCAAAATCTAACTCCATAGCAACTAATTAGGAATTCAAGAGTAAAGCTAAAATTATACATTTAAGCTATTACTCAGGGCTAAGTATTGTTTTAATACTTATGACTGCTGAGTTACCTGAGCAATCCAACCACTGATGGTAAAACTGTCATTCTGAGGACAGCTTAAAACCTGCATATTAGACTATTGGACTGTTTTTCAACAAAGTAAAATCTGGAGACTGAAGATCTTAAAATTTGAGTTCTCTTAAGCATTATTTGCTTCAGCTTCTGTTTACCTCATTTCTCAATGATGGGAGCCTGTGTAGACACTGACCTATTACTATTAAAATTATATAGAATCTTGATCATCTTTTTATCACATAGGTCAGAAATATAGTTCATCCTGCCTCACACGCCACACACATCACAACTGTAGAGTCTGCTATTTTTCACAAATAACAATTCAGTTTAAACTTGGTGTGGTTGGGGTTTTTTTTGTGGTTTTTTTTTTTTTTTTTTTTTAGCTAAACTCTTTTGAACTGAAATTTTTTTTTTGAAATTTTTATCTTTAGTACAGAAATATACTTTGAGCTATTGTTTAAGCCTGACAGGATCCAAGTTGGTTTAGAATTGTTTGGTAGTTCAGTTGTTTGTTATGTCCTGGAGTTTTGGGTTTGCTGTGTTTTGTTTTGGTGATGATGCTTTTTGTTTTGTTTTGTTTTTCAAAAAGTGTCAAATCACAGTTTTTCATGTCTTTATCATTCGTTCCAAAATTCTGTAGTAGCCTCCTCATGCCATCATTCCTTCCAGAGCTCCACTATATCAAATAACTTGTGTGTGTTAAAATACTATTCAAAATACTGCTAAATAAATATGTAAAGACAAGTTTATAACAGGAAGACTAGTTTTAATGAAAAATATGTATAATTAATTAAAATATGTCTTAGGAAGCTAAGGGAGGCAATCATTTAAGATACAGCTTATCAATATTTACTTTCAGTTCTTCTTAACTCTCTGAGTTCTTAAGCCATGCCATATGCTTTGCTAAAGATTTTACTGACATACTGACCTAATTACATGCTAAAAACATTAGGGGTCAAATATGTTCCTAGTGAAACTAGTGGAAACAAGAGCATACCCTTGGAGTTGCCTTGGATTAGCACTGACAATCAAGCTCAAATCCAAGCTCTTCTCAAGTCCAGGCCTAAACACACACTTTTCTACTGTGTGCATAAACCATTTATACCATTTTCTCCTCTGTAAGATTGTGTTTGTTTGGTCTCATTCAGCTACTAGAGAGCATACATGGCAATATTGCATGAGGCAAAGTAGGAAGAAAAAGTCCTTCTGGGCCCCTGTCAAGAAG
This sequence comes from Agapornis roseicollis, assembly GCA_002631895.1. Taxonomy (NCBI): domain Eukaryota; kingdom Metazoa; phylum Chordata; class Aves; order Psittaciformes; family Psittacidae; genus Agapornis; species Agapornis roseicollis. Next base: position 10,771 of record NDXB01011741.1, read on the forward strand.
GGTTCAACGTCAAATGCACTCAGGCCTGGCAGCAATCATTGTGCTTTCACCTGCTGTTGGGTCACCAAACAAATGAGAAATGGCTTCATAGCTTTTTTTTTCATTAATGCTGTGCAAAACTGTTGAAGAATTTCCCTACTACCTTATGTTTTCTATAAATGCTTCTATGCAAAATGTCTCAATATACTATTTAATTTTCACTGGATTAAAAACACCAATAGAAATTTCAGTACTTTAATCAACAAAAATCATATCTGATTTGATTCAAACCTCTTGTTATTCAAAAGCACTCAAATTTCTTCAGATTTTCAGCTCATATACATTCTGGAAAAATATTAGTATTTTCAAACTATCACCATTTATTTTTTCAGACTTAAAAGGGACTGACATAGGTTTCATACTGAAATTTTGATTGCAATATTCCCTATGAAGAGACTTATGGGCTTCATAAATATAAAAATCTTCTGATGTTTGAAGTCCTTATTGAAAATTCAAAAGGATGTAATTTCCTCTATGAGGACACATGGTGACGTGTCCTCCTATGCTCCTTGTCCAAGTTGTACTGGTATTTGTGTGCAAATAATGAAGTACAAGGATGTATGCCAAATGTATTTACCCTTTCTCTGATAACAATCTTTACCATCATTACAGTCCATTTCCTTACTAGTATTGAATTAATGGGTTTGGATAAATCTTCTGCCAAATGTATCATACTAAACCAATTAGGAATTCTTAAAGGATCGAAAGCATCTTCTGGTCCCAGTGAGTCTGTACCCACTGGCTGGCAATATGGCTAATAAACATTTAAAAAGTAAAGCAATGAAAAGTAAAGCAATGCAAGTAAAAATGAGTGTGATCTCTGGAATGAAATAGCTGCTGTCAATAAAACAAATGAGATTTATTTCAATCTCATGTTCAATCTGAGATTCTTGTCTTCTTGCTTACCCTCTCTCAGTGAACCAGATTAGTTTAGATCAGGTCCACTCCAGAGCACCCTGCAACGTTATGACTGTGTGTAAAGAAGAAGTCTTTTGCGGAGGGAGCTCCATACAGTACCTGAACTATGAGCGCAGCTGCATCTACTGCTATAGGAAAGGCAAAGAAAAGTCAGCCCACCCCTGACTGAGACAAAAATACTATCAAAGTATCATGAGATGTCATGCAGCCAAAAATTAACTACCATACTGGTGAAGTGAATAGTAATGCAGAAAAAGAATAAATTAACACGATGTAAGAATAATGCAATAGTGCAATAACCATCACAGGTTGCACTTCAGTATCTCTGACCCACAGTGGACTAATTGCAGGTCTAACTGAATCCCAGAAGTGAATCATAAAAGTATAAATATAATAACAATATTGTAATTTATAAACTTTTCTTTCCTCATTCTTCTTATTTTCTCCTGTGTTATGTTTCTCCACACTTCTGGCCACCTAATACTTTCTACCAAGCAGAGAAACTGACCACATTTTTCTACACAAAATGTACTAGGCCTGAGACAGTCTTCCCAAAGTTGCCAGGAGAGCTACAGAAAAGTGTCAAATCAATAAAAATCATGTACTTATTCATAAAATGGAGGGTCACCACACTTGACTGCATTATGGGGTGCTTCCATTCAACCTCTGTTAACACTGATTTCCTTACAGAGACCTGTGACCTGCAAGCTGTTTAAAACACTGAAATTCTGCAAACCATGGGAACTACTGAGATGCACATCACTTGCAGACAAGTAAGTATGAGTTCTTATTGATTTATATCAGCATAAGGGAGAAACTAATCAGAATGGAAATATGTGGTAGATGAAAAAGAAAATGCCCAAATTCAGAATACTCAGGCAGAAAGAGTTTTCCCTTCATTGCTGCCTTTTTCCTGGATAGTCTATTACTTTATCTTTGATTTTATCCTTCAGTGAACACAGAATGTTCTGCCTAAAAACATTTTTTAATGCAAATTACAAGATGAAAGGACTGTTAGATGTAATAAGTGTAGATCATCTCCTGAACAGGTGTGCTTAGCTGAAGAAGCACAAGGCCTGAATTAGCCACGTGGATGCTGGTGGACTGTATCAGAGCACATCATGAGAATGCAAGCATGGCTTTGTACCACCAAAATCATCTTACTATGCATTACAATAAATTCACTTTCACAGTAAGAAAAAAAAAAAAAGAGCTTGTCACTTAAGTGTGAGGGAGAAGAAATACCATTCCTGGACTATTGACAGCTACTGGCTGAGCTAAGCAAGACAAAGCTGAGGCACAGATAAAGACACAGAAGATTGGTTTCATCGCACTATAATGAAAATACAAGCATGATACCCTGCTATTAGCAATGCCTCTGTGTGTGTGCTTGTGTGTGTGTATGTTTATGCATTCTCACACACGAGGTGTGAGAGATTTTCAACTCTCCTGCCAGTCCCTCTGTAAAACTAAAGCTATATAATGAATTGCTTTTTTGTTTTGAATAAAAAATAAAGGGGAAATTACTCATGTATTCAGTAGTGACAAAAGGAAATCAAAAATACCCCAGCTTTCTCACATGGGCTAAAAGCATTTTTCCATGTTTAAATTTCTGGACTCTAGTAACAATTAGCACATGAATGTTTGGTGCCAGTGAAAGTTAGCAGTAAGAGAAAGTTTTAACCAACTAGAGGTAACACTGATTGGAATCAGACCCTGGGTAAGACTGCATCACTTGTACTCAGCTCAACAGAAACCAATGAAATTGCAATGCAGAAAGCAGTAATCTGAATGAGACCCAAAGCATTGCCAGGTACCAAGCACGACACACAGCTGTACTGAAAATTGTTTGTGATGACCTGCAGTGTCTGCTGCTCCTGTACCTCATCTCTGAGGTTCTCCTTTTAAAAGATGTTGTCAGTCATACTTTATTATGCCAAATTGCTGCATTAGGTTTCAATAAACACATAAAAAAGACCCCTAGCTTTAAAGGTGATCTTCACAGGTGTACCACTAGCTCTCTACTACAGCAGCATAAGAAAAAGAACAGCTTTGTGATAGGGCAATCAAAACCCACAGTCAACATTCAAAGATAAGAAAACTTGTATCATATGTTTGTTCAAGGCTACATTATTTTAAGCTGGCAGCACACTGTCCACACAAAACAGCAAGTTTGTAGTCAGCTTTCCTCACTCTTCCAGACAAAACTGTCCTCCTGAAATAGTCTCCAATAAATTGAATAAAGTTTTACATGAACTAATGATTATCTGTTATGATACAATGTGAAAAAAAAACAGGGAAAAGAAAATCCGTAATAGCCAATGCAGATTCCAATACCTGTTTAATCACAGGCTTACTCTCTTGTACATATACATTTATAAAATCATATAAGAATATAAACCTACCAAACTACTTACATTTGATACATCTAGATAGCACTGTATATTTGCATCATTGTTAGCACATGCATGCCCAGATCTGAGCTTGGACATAATGCTACCACAATTAAATAACAAATATTAAAAAAACCAGATAGCTATGAAAAAATATACAGCAGGTTTTAAAATGAATAGCTGCTGCAAATTAGCTGGGTGGGATGCAAAAAAAAAATATAAAATAAAAAAAGAAAAAAAAAACCAATCAACAAACCACCACCACCACCACCAAAAACTGCAGAAAAAAGATTCCAACAGTGGTTTTTTTAAAGCCACAAAACCCAGTTAATGTAAATAATAAATAAAGTAAATAATAAGCAGGGAAAAGTGGATTTATTGTATTGGAAGCTAATGATCAGTCAATTGTAAGCAAATTACAGTAGTTCTAGTCTCAGATGGGTTTTTGGTATGTTTGCAGTGTAACATACACAGGTCAAAGTAACATGTTTGTCTAATTCATCTCACCCTAGAAATACTGAAAATGACAGAAATACTAACTTGAAAAAGTGAAAAGGTTTGCTATCATAATGTAACAAAATTATTGCAGTAACAATGCCATTACCAAAGCACAGAGTATCAGTTTTAATATTTTCCTTTTGTGTAAGTTACTGATGATGTGTCAGTGTACATACATGTACCTACATCTTTTGTAGTCTCTACATCTTCACTGCTCCGCTCAATCAACTAGCTGATGAGACATGAAATTTTAGTGGCTGTGAAACTATGGTCTGTGGTCAGACTATAGGATTTGCTACTTCTGTTATAGTTTGGACACTCAAAAAATTAAAAAAAAAGCAGACAAAAACATGCTGAGAAGAACAAAGTAAAATATTTACTGCTGGCTGTTAAAATGCATCCTTCAAGTTAAAGGCTAATGTGCTTTCCAATATGGGAACATTACCAAGGGGTCAGCATTACAGCATTAAAATTTTAGAAACCAGGACTCTCAGGAGCAGCCCATGGTCTTACAAGCAAAGGAACACAAATAGAGTGATGGAGCCACTGAACCACAAACAGTAGTTTTTAAGTGAAAAGTCATGCAAAGGTACAAGGGCCTGAGGTCTCTGGTGTAACAGGTACATCTATGTCTGCCTATCAGCTCACTCAAGTGCTATTAAAGGCCAACCAACCCATCTGAGTGGGCCCATTTGCTCCTTGCAGGTACAAATGGCTATTTGCTGTACATATGCGATTACACACTCACTTCATTTGCCCTATGCTAACAGCATGTAAAACAAAAAAGTGCCATTTTATGTACACAAAGGCACTTATCTGGGGCCCTTGGGCTCTGAATACAAAGCACTCTGAATAGATTGATGGTACTGCGGTGGGGACAAACAGGAAATGGACAACTTTGTATTTCCCAGGTTAATAGCGTAATGATTCTTTATTACTAAAGAACTTGTGCACTTCACCACCTTTTGCTACTGATTCTTCCACAGTAGGAAGATATGCTATAATGGAAAGCAGCCAGCTTCTGTTCAGGCAAAAGATACCGAGAAAGTCAAAAGTGTTGGGGGGAAGCGGTTAGGGAGAGAAAATTCTGTACTTTTCTCCCAGTTGCTATTATCTGTTTCTCTGCAGTTTCTGTTATTGCTGACTTAAATGCACCAATGGTCAATGTTTGGTTGAGGGTTTTTTTTTGTTTGATTTGTATTTTTTTCAGCTAGTTTAGGGTACAATACACAAAACCTTCCTATCAAAGGCTGGATTCTATCTAGAGTTTCCAGTTCCTTATGAAATACACTTAAACATAATTAGTAAAAGCTTAGGTGACACATACACTGGATGGAGTATTTCATCCATGAACCTCCAGAGACTTGTGCCTGAATTGCATGCACCATAGCAGGTGCAGGGTGTTTTACTGCTTCTATCAGCAAAGATCCCTGGTGAAAACTACAGCAAAGCAATTCATTGAAAAAAAAACTCAACAAAACCACAAACAAAAACCAAACAAACAAACAAAAAAACCCTCACACACAATAATGCCTATGTTTTCCTCCCTTCTTATCTCCTACAAACACATAGTATTTTACTGTCTTGAAAATTAATCTACACAGAAGAGCATCAGGCCAATTAAGTGTCAATCTACATAAAGAGTATGGCTTGTGCTAAGACTCAGGCTGTACTTTTCAAAGGATGAGGCATGCATAGACCTTGCTGTATTTGTTGCCTAAATGAAATATCGGTGTGAAATGTACTCTTAGAAATATCTGCTTATCCTTGCCATAAACACCAACACCATCTCCCTACCAGGCAGTATTAATAAGACTAGCAATGTAAGCTCATAATTTATGCTTTTTATTGTCCCTTAGTGACTCAAACTCCAAACACTCAGGTAGTTCTCAGCATTCTGGAATTTGGCTTCATGTTAAATTTTGAACAATATCTGCCATTTTACACCTCACAGCTCAGAGAAGGCAGCACAGTAGTTGGTGTACAGATGTGACAGAATGTTTTTATTCCAGAAAAAAGCTCCCTGTTTTTGACACACTGGAAAATGTACAGCCAGAGAATGCTTGAGGCAAAGATGCCACACCAGCCTTACATCTGTCTGCTTTCATTTGTCTACAACTGTGCTTATAGATAAAACATGCCTTCCAGATGTCATCACAAGCAGTGTTCATATGCTGACTTCACTGAGATGCTATTGTTTGCTGCCAGCATAACAGAGTTGTAAAACTAAAATATTTAAACTCTGTGCTACTCAACACAACTTTGAATGTCACACAGGATCTTATTTCAGGATTAATTAATGTAAACCCCAATAAAATAATCATGTGTAAAAAACAGAGTTTGCTGGCATATACAGTATGCTGCCTTTTTTTCTTTTTCTTTTTTTTTTTTTTAAATGCTGTTCATGTTTCAGGAAATGCAGTGGAGCTAAAGAAGTTGCTCATAAGGGAACAAAACATATACTCCACATATGTTTGAGGAGAATAGGTGACTATAACTATACAGTATGTGGCATCATTTTGTATATTGCAGCTATTTCAAACCATCCTAATTTTGTGGAAGAAGGGTTGTTACTGAAAATCAGCAGAAACAATTTAAAGGAATGTCTTGGTCTACAGTGTTGTCATTAAATTTTTACTATACGTACTGGCAAATAATTAACATTATTACCAGAAACCATGGGTTTTCCTACATGATGTCTTGTAAGAACTACATTATCATTAATTACTTTCAATCACAAAACTGCAAAAGATTTCTGTCAGTGACCATTCTGCTACAGAACTTCTGGTTAACTATGCTTAGTTAAGTTAAAACAGCAGTACTGAAAAAACTGTGGTTTTAAATTACTCTAGCTGTTTCTGTAGAAAGCAAATAGACATTTTCCTTTGCACATACTTGTCATCTCTCTGCTGTTCGTTGAGTAAGTTGAAGATACCTAGAGCAGGCAAACTTTTAACACTGAAATTGCCAGTTTTACTTTCAGACATTTTTTGCTCTTAATGAAATGATAATTCAAGAATTTTAAAATGTTTCATTTGTGACTTTTGTGAAAATTATCCTACTCCATCATTATATACAGTATTCCCATAATGCCATATTGAATATATTTGGTTATCTCTATAATGGCAGGTTTAATATCTGAAAGTTTTGAGTTATTAACTCTCAGAGAAGTATAGTAGGTTTGTAGACAAACACAAAGTTTATAAGCTCTCCAAACCAAACTGCTTTGCAAGACATTTCATTTCTAGAGAGCAGGCTGCAACAGGACTAGGACTGTAAAGCTTGCTTGTTTGTACATCTTGAAGATGGCTAGCCCTTCCTCATATTGGAAGAGACTGCATCTGCAACTTGGTAAAATCAGCAGAGGATATTTTCTTTTATCAGACAAATAGTTTTTACTGTAAGAATTCATATACTCTTCCAATGTACTTCCAATCTGCATGCCCTAAGGTACACACACTGTAATTGGAAATCAAGGAATATGAATGCTCAGTTATAAACTACTCAGGTTTTAATACTGAGGGAAACAACAGGGTGTTACTTATGTAGTAAAATTACATTGTACATTCTCATTTGATCTGCTAAAGTATGAACACAGCCAAGTGGCTTATCACTCGTAACTACAAAAAATTTATTTCCTTTTTCCTTTTCCTTTTTTTTTTTTTTTCCTCTTTTTAAATTTCTTTCAAGAGAGCCAAACCCTAAACTAGTAATTTGGCCAAACAAAAAAAAGCATTTGAGAACTTAATGGTTTGTATCAACAAAAACCTAAAGAAAGGTACAGATAAAATTTCTTACAACAAAATCAAGGGGTGAAACTTCATTTATTTACATCGGTACTGTTAAAAGATTGTGGTCATAATGCTCAAAGCATATGCAACTCAAGACTTATGAATGAATCTAAGTACAAATATTTAGGGATGAAGACACTAATAAGACTCATTGCTAGGATTCAGAACTCCATGTGTATTGCAGAACTTTGTTCTCCAGTTCACTCACTTACTAACAGTGAGAAACGTCTTGCTTCTTGTCATCTATGTGTACTTCAAAAGAACACTGAGCCTGTAACCCTCATTTCGTCATGAGCCATAGAGCTGATTCAGTTTACTGTCTGGAATATCTTATGACTATTTATTTTAATTGCTGCATGAAATTCATACAATGGTCCAAACAGCAAGCCATCAAATAGCTTCCAGAAATTTTCATGATTTCCAACTCCAAAGCCTCCTGAATCAGTAATTGTAATTTTATAGAAAGAAAACATACATTTTCTCATGTATATAAATACACACACACACACACACTTTTACAAGCAGGAGTTCGAGGAAAGGCTATTTGTAAACAATGCCTTTAACTTTTCTTTTAACAGAGAGGTCTTATTTGAAGATACTATAGAGCACTTCCTCTACAATTCAGGATAAAATCTTTACAATTATCAAGTCACGCACACTATTTATTCAAAACCTACACATTGTGCTTGATCAGTATTTGATCCAACAGATCAGAACCACACACACTGGTCTCAGGTCATCTCTCACTATTTTGCTTCAAACAAGGAGCTCCACCTTGTAATCTTACACAGCAGTAAATATACATTTCTGATTATGTAGAGTAGTAAACAGAAGGACTTCAGGAGCTTTCAGAGGGGTTTACCTACATTAGGACTTATAACACCTGCTAGCTCTTCTCCCCAGTTAACAATTTTCAAATTTTACTTCTAGGGAATAATAACCTCCAGAGCTACACAGAAGTAAATCAGGAGTTCAGTAATTGACTTTCTTTAAAACCGAATTACAACAGCATTCTTCAAAAGTATAGGGTGTCATTGTCAAAGCCTTACTGTAGACACAAGTAGTATTTTTTCTAGAGAATATACTCTGCTCCACTTGCAAGGACAAAGCAATCGTCAGTTGACTTGGGAATCATCACAAAGCAAACAATAAGAATCAGGGGCAGTAAAGTTACCTATGCCCTAAACAGCTGCTTCTGGTAGCAGGAACTAAGGAATTAAGGGACATGCCTATCAAGAACTACAGTGTCTATCTCTAGCTTGTTGTAAAAGACATGGGAGGAAACTGTTAAAAGGCCTGGAAATGCCTTAACTTTAGGAACCTAAATATCACTAATAATGAATAGGATTTAAAATCTTGAGTGTCTAAATCAGTTTTGAGAGTGAAATTCCCACTTACGGAGTTTTGAAAATATTAAATAACTCATTTATGTAGTCATTCACAAATACTCTCATCTAGAGCTTGCAGACTGTACCTGTAAAGTGAAATTTAAGGGCAAAATTTTTTTATAAATTTTAGGCTACACTGACCTCCTTCAAATGGGAAGGAGTGGCAGAGTCCACCTGAAAACTGTGGAAATTCACACTTCATACTGACACATAGAGAAGAAATGCGTATGTTCACATGGTGTTGACTGTTAGCCACACATATGCTTTTTGTCATTGGCTCTTCATCTGTGCAATGTTAATATCTGCAGGTATCACTCCTAACTAAGAACCAAGTCCACTCAGTTTCCTCTATTATTTCATTAGGAGTAGTTCTGCTGAAAACCTTGCAGCTGGCAGCCCTGACAGAATACCACTCCTACCCATGTCTACAAGTGCACACTCCAGTTGCAAAACTGAATCTGTTGTTCCTGTAAAATTTCTGACCTAAAAGTAAAAGAATCCCTGTGGTTACACTTATTAATCCTGGTTCATCTAGCCAGTGGCCTAATGTATTCACAGACTGCCTTGATTTACAGTTTTTAATGATGTATCTTATGGCTTCTAACAAAGTCCGTCACACCCTGTGCTCTTCTGTAAATGAGTGCCTGTAGGAATACCAAGTTGTGTTCTGCGGTTGTAGCGAAATAATCTGTAGAAGACAAAGTCCATGCTGGATCCACAATGTCCTTCCCTGCACCTTGCCTGAAACACTCCTATCTTTTCTGGAGCTAATTTTGCTTAAGCCATTTGAAAATAAATCATTCCCAAAAGCACTCAAGATTTCCCCAAAGACTTTGTAAGGCTTCCTGCTTCATAGGTTTCTATTCCTTTGCTGTAAGGCTAATGCATGTTAGGGATGTTTGTTCTGATGCAAAGCTAACTTAGGAGTAAAAATAAACTACCAGCATTTACAATGCTGTTGGAAGGCAAAGAGTGCTAAGTGCTAAACTTAAATTACCAAAGTTGGTAGTCATTCCTTAATAACTTTCTCTTTAGACAATTTGTGCTGTCTCAGGGGAAAAGACATTTAGTAAGAGTGTAATGATGAACATCCAATCACTCAAAAAAAAAAAAAAAAAAAAAAAAAACAAAAAAAAAACCAAAAATAAAAAAAAAAAAAAAAAAAAAAAAATTTAAATTA
>NDXB01011742.1:0-14691 GCA_002631895.1 Agapornis roseicollis
GTCAAAACACCAGCTACTAAAGAGAAGAAAAACTGACTGCAACTGCTGAACCCAGGACATAATGAAAGAAATTCTTTACTGTTAGGGTGGTGAGGCACTGGAATGGGTTGCCCAGGGAGGTTGTGAATCCTCCATCCCTGGAAGTGTTCAAGGTCAGGTTAGACAAAGTCTTGGGTGGCATGGTTTAGTGTGAGGTGTCCCTACCTATGGCAGGGGGTTGGAACTAGATGATCTTAATGTCCTTTCCAACCCTAACTATTCTATGATTCTATGATTCTAATATCTCCATTGTTATATCAGTAATAATAACTGAGGTACTTTGTTTCAGTACATAAGGGCATAGACTTTTTGATCAAAATATACTAGGGCATGTATTTAGTATGATTCTTCCATCTCTAATTCAGCTGAAAGATGAAGATATCTGCATCTGTTTCAATTTAAGATTTTCTGATCTTTCTTTTCTGGCTGATGCTCATCCTACAATCTGCACTGCTATTTTGTGGCTGGAAGAATAGGGTAATACTTTGTACACATCAACGATTATCTAGTGTTTGAAAAATTGCTTCTTTTCAGAGCCCTCCTTATGGGTCAGGCCCGAGATTCCTTGTATCACTCAGAAGTGGGGTGCTAGCTATAAACCCTACAAACACCTTCCTTCTTGATGAGCTCCATCAGAGCTGAGCTTCTAGACTGCCCTCATAGAAACTGTCTGCTGGATACAAAACCTGGGGGAGTTGATAGAAAACACCAAAGGCAGAAGCATGCCTGAAACACTTGTTTGCCTCATGGCCTCATGTCCACAATTGTAGATGGAAAATTCTGCAGTGAAGATTTAGACCATTAAACTCACCTCTTCTGCTTGGGCTCCTGAAAGCAGTCAGTGGCACTACCCACTCAGGAATTTGGAGAAGAGTATGTTGCCCCTTCTGTGAGGGGGCCTGTTTCTGTCAAGGATTCTTGGGTTTTGCAGAGGAGATGGGGTTGCTCAGGTTTGGTCAAAAAAAAAAGAGTTTGGATGGGTTTGAGCCAAATCAAGTCATCTGTCAGGCTGGTATAGCAAACACGAGCAAAAATGCGCATATTTCATCATGTCATTGGTGTTGTAAGAAATAGTGAGGTTAAAATTTCTGTAGAACTGGTTAATTGTATTTTGTTTCCACCCTATGTTTCTTCAGTCACTGAGAACAAAACAACCTGACCAGTCTGACTAATTTGCATTGTTGAATTTCACTTCTGTAACACAAAAAGAGAAATGTCACAGAAGCATCTTTTTTAAATTAGATCTTTTTATGAATAGCTATTGTTTAAGAGTTTTGTTGGTCTTGTGCTAATGGAAATGAAACCACATAAAAGTGTCATTTGTCCTTAAATATAGAGAAGAAAGCAGGGGAAAAAAACCCAAAGAAATACACAGTGTTCTGTGAAACCGAAATGCCACTTTTTTTTTTTTTACTGGATAAAACAAGTATAATCCTGTTTCTTTCAGAAACTGGTTAGTGAAAATTATGCCTGCATGTTTTATATGTATTTCTAAACACCTAAATAAGTTTTCACAATCCAGAATCTCATCTGTGAGAAGAATCACCTTAGTAATGTACTTAACAAGAGCAAAGGCTGCATGTGGCATACAGAAACCACAGAGGAAACACAAGAGAACTGTGATGTCATTCTAATGCCAGTTTTTTCCCAGAGGTCTATTAAAAATTTTTAGACAGAAGACAATTGTCATTGCTTGATTTATCAGCAGTGCTGTTGTCATAGTTTAACTCCAGCCAGCAACTAAGTACTAGGCAGCTGCTCACTCCTCCCCCCTCAGTAGGATGGGGAGGAGAACGGGAAAAAGATAAAACCCACGGGTCAGGATAAGAACAGTTTAATCATAATGATAAAAACAACAACAATAACAACAATAATATAGGAAAAAGAGAGAATAAGGAACAAAATTCAGGGAACAAAAGTGATGCACTGTACACTTGCTCACCACCCACTGACTGATAACTATCCCATTCCCAAGCATCTATTGGAGGCTTCTGGCTAACTGCTCCCAGTTTATATGCTGGGCATCATGTGCTAGGGTGTGGAATACCCCTTTGACTAGTTTGGGTCAGCTGTCCTGTCTCTGCTTCCCCCCAGCTTCCTGTGCCCCTCCCCACTGACAGAGCACTAGAGACTGAAAAATCCTTGATCAGAGTAAGTGCCACTTAGCAACAGCCAAAACATCGGTGTGTTATCAGCATTGTTCTCAGACTAAAGCCAAAACACAGCTCCGCACCACCTACTGGGAAGAAAACTATCCCTATTGAAACCAAGACAAGTACTATTTTTGATTTGAATTAAACTTGTACAAATGCTGCTACAGTTGCTTAACTTTATGGATATTGACCCTGTTTCATTAATATGCATGTTGACTGAATAACTGCATATGAACCTTCTAAATTGTGCTTCTAATCACACCAGTGTTAAATATTAACTAGGAACCTAACTATATCATTCAGTCACATTCTCTTTTTCTTAGCTTATCATTATATGTGTGTTTATAGGAGCAGTTCTTTTTCCTGATAATTTCATTTATCATAAATAAACACATTTCTTATGATTGTTACTTACTTAACTGAATGTAGCAGTACTTCCACCATGGAGTTAGGTAAAAGCAACGTTCAATGGAAGTCAGGTTTGGGAGTGTGCCTTCTAGTAAACCTTCTGCTTCAGAGATTTTGTGCTATCTTTTCTTTTTCTTCTTCAGGGAATATTTGTCCTAGGATTGCCCTATGCTCTTCTCCACAGTGGATACAGTGGCCTGTTTCTTATTATCTTGGCTGCAGCAGTATGCTGTTACACAGGCAAGATTCTAGTCGCTTGCCTGTATGAAGAAAATGAAGATGGGCAACTGATAAGAGTGAGAGACACATATGAAGATATTGCAAATGCCTGCTGCAAAAGGCTACGTCCCAAACTAGGTGGCATAGTTGTCAATGTGACCCAGGTGATGGAACTGATCATGACATGTATTTTGTATCTGGTTGTTAGTGCAAACTTGCTGTCATATAGTTTTCCACATGTACCAGTGACTGAGAAAACTTGGTCTGTAATTGCATTTGTTACACTGTTGCCTTGTGTATTTATCAAAACTCTCAAAATTGTTTCCAAACTCAGCCAGCTTTGCTCCCTGGTCCATTTCATTATAATACTTATAGTAATGACTTACTGTCTCACACAAATCCATCAGTGGTCCTGGGCAAAATTCAGACTCTCCATTGAGTTTGAGGACTTCCTGGTCTCTGTAGGGGTGATCATTTTCAGTTACACTTCACAAATATTTCTTCCCACACTTGAAGGTAACATGAAAAACCCAGGGGAATTCAGTTGTATGCTGAATTGGACTCACTTTTTTGCTTGTGTCTTGAAAACAACCTTTGCACTGACAGCATTCTTGACCTGGGGTGAAGAGACAAAGGAAATTATTACTGACAACCTGCCGTCATTTCTTGAAACCCTAGTGAATTTGTGTCTCTTAGCCAAGGCTCTTCTTTCTTACCCTTTGCCCTTTTTTGCAGCCACAGAAATTGTGTATGCTTGTATTTCTGGAGAAAACCATTCCAAATACAGATCTCCACTATTTTCTCTGTGTGTAAGAGGCTCATTTCTCCTGTTAACTCTGCTGATGGCCATGTTTGTACCACATTTTGCCATGTTGATGGGTTTAACAGGCAGTGTAACAGGTGCTGCTATGACTTTTCTTCTTCCTTCCCTCTTCCATTTAAAACTTAAATGGAAAAAACTATCCTTCTTAGAGAAATGTGCAGATATCTCTGTTTTTACTTTGGGTTTCCTTTGTAGCCTTGCAGGCATAGTGTGCTCAATAAAAAGGCTGCTTGAAGTGTTTGGAGGAGTGTAAAAAGATTTCCAGAAATCCAAATAAGGGCCAAATCTTGTAAATGCTTTTACTCTTTTAGTCAGTATATAAGGTATTTTGTAAGTAGGCAAAAATAAGTATATGTTTAAATGTTTGCCACATCAATTTTTTAACTGTGTAAGTATGTGGCTCAAAGCAAATTGGAAAATAACCTTCATAACCAAAGAGTACAAAATTGCCCCTGTCTAAAATACTGAGAGGAAAAAAGATCTTGAAGCTGTTTATCATGAAAATAATTTTAAACTAATCCTATATGGTATTTTTCATACATGACATGCCATCCTAAAATGGTTGCTGCAAATGATCCCACCAATTTAACCAGAATTTATCACAGGGTTAGATACTGTTCAGTCGCAAAGCTATCAAATCTAGATATGCTAGAGTATGACAGTATGATAGAGTTTGTGAGAGCTATCATTGCAAACGAATGAGGTATGACTTCACATTATTGGCAGAATGTAATTCAATGTATGAAGAGAATAAATCAGTGAATTCAATTTTGTATGTAAGACAAGTTCTACCACTTTTTTTTTTAAATGAGTAGGCAAAAGGAGAACTGTTTGCAGCAGCTTTGAAAGCCTGATTTTATCATGAGCTCAAATGCAAACAAAGTCAGAGTAAAATGGGCATCCTAACAGCTCATAGCCACAGAAAAGGAAATTTGTTCTGAAAGAAGCTATAGCCAATGACTGCAGCTTTTCTACAAGTCTAATTCCAAAGATTCATGCCTCTGCAATGCATTTATTCTATTGGTTGGCTTACAAAAAGTCCCATTGGTAGGATGAGAAAGTTAATATGCAGTTCACTTTCCCCCTTAGGCAGGAATTTCTTTGATCTTGGTATTTTATCTGATGATATTAAAAGCTCAATGAAGTAAATCAAGTTCAATAAACAGACACACAACTAACTTCCTGTACAACTTGCTATATATTTAGCTTTTAAAGATATTGGCTTAATGAAAAGATCAACATTGTAATGTATTTCACGTTAGTGATAATAGATTATAAGAAGAAGCAATATAATCAGAGTAATGAATACATATCATCTTATTGTACTGAATCTATGTTATATTAGGTAATTAAAGCAATGATTTGAATGAATAAAGTTTACATTTTCACTATGAACAATTTCATTCAACCTTCTACTGCATCATATGAAAAAGTCTTTATATGTAAACAAAAGACTGGATTATAGAGTAAAAAGCCCAGTAGTAGCCACATAACTGAACTGTTTTTCTGTGTAGTATCTTAGCATCAACGCTTCTGTCCCGCGTGAGCAACAGTGACCTCCCAAGGTTAATTTGCTGAATGATGAGTACCATACAATTAAACTTTGGAGGAGTTCTGGTAAACCTTGTGTGTCACCCTGTTACTTTCTTTGTCTTCTAATGTATGCTTGTAGTATGGAAGACTGATTAAAATTTTATTAGAACACATTAATTGCATAATTACAAATATATTAAGAAAACTGAGGAAATAATTAGTCTCTTAGAACTTGTATCACTTCTTTGGTACAATAGATCAAATTCTGCAGTCAAATCCACAACAGTTTATTGATATTGAGATTTGTGCTGAAACAAATAGGAGGTATATATTTTAAGGAGTCTTTATTTTTATGCAGAATGACAAAAAAACATTACTCACTCAAGTAATTGAAAGCTTGTTATTACCCCTATGACACAGTCAGAAGGAAATTATTATTGTACGATGACAATGAAAGGGTATCATTACTTTTTGTGTGGAGAAGTTCCACAGATAAATAAACATCCAGAGCAATATTTGTTCTATTTATGCTATACAAATCTCTGAGAACAGAGGAAGGTTGTCCAGAGAGTTTTGTAAAAATTGCCTCAGCTACTTAAAAATAAATAATTCACGATTTTTTTCCCATCTCCTACTTTTATTTAATGTGTTTTATCTTTAACTGTTCAGAAATTCTTGGGATTATCGCAGTGCATTTGCTAGAAATGGGAAAGCTTAGAAATGGGATAAGTACTTCATTTGTATGGCAGTTTTAGAAATTCCCTAAATTATTGGTGTTTTTCACTTTCTTCTCTCAGCCTTTTCAAGAAGACAGTGTCTATTCCTTTCAAGCCTAAGATGATATTTTCCCCATACAAACTATTGTATGAGGAAATGGTTGTGTGAGGAAATGAATGTGAAAGAGAGTGAGCTCTCTCATTTATGCAAGATCTTTACAACAAGGGGAGATGATTCAGTTTTTGTAAGACATACCATTATTGTCCTTATTTAATCATTTACATAGTCTTAGTTAACATGAGGGAACAGCAAGAACTATGATTAACAAGTAAATATGATTGTGAATGAACAAAAGTGAAAGTTATCCAAGTGCAAAACCTCAAGAAGTCACTTAGCAGTGGCCACTAGATTAAGAAAGAAAATACAACTTAATGTTCCCTTTTTGTGGCCAACAATCAGCAATTTTGAAGTATGCTGTTGCTGTGGGACACAAAAGCTGTATGAGCTTCCCTTTAAAGCCATGGCCAGACATCTTCATAACAAATTATTTTCTGGGAGCAAGATTAAATGAACCTTCCAATTCAAAAAGGCAGAGATAGACTTACATACCCTATAGTTCCAGCCTGAATGCGGGGCTTAGAACATGACAAAGACAAAAATTAATATTCATGATATGAGGATGACTCATTGGGTTTAGTTTCCTGAAACACACAATTGTATATTTTTAGATATAGACTTATTCCTGACACTTTCCACTGGCAAAATGTTATTAATAATGTACCTATAATACTTGCAACTGTAGACAATAAAATGCCATCTATAAAATATGTTAAGGGACTCTAGAAAGGTGGTAATACTATCAGGTATGAACCAGGAGGCTCTGTATTTATCTGTAAAATGACTACCAGGAATTTTTGCCACTGAATTTATGTTAACAATCATTAGAATCACTGAAGCTAGAAAAGTAAAAGATTGACTCAATATTAATCTGTTGTGGCCAATCCTGTATTATTCACTGTAACATGATGGTGCTTTATCAAAATTAATTCTGAAAGCAAACAACCAATAGTAATGAACATGAATAAAATGCTAAGGAACAAATTATGTGTTGAAATAAAATATTTTCAAACTGTCTTGCTTCATTTGTTTTTCCAGCAAAATTATAAATAAAGGAACCTGTTTCCTTTCATCAAGAATATCACAAGCATTGTCAAAATCATTGCCCAGTTTTATAGAGAATGCAGTGTTAACACCAAGCCCTGAATTCTTAGTTCTGACAGTAGTGATGCAGATGTAAATCAGTCGGATTACTCTAAAATTAAAATACAGGCTCAACTAAGGCATCTCTTTCAAGTAAACTGAGGAACTTCGAGTGTTTATAACATAAATAAAATAATAATAAAAAAAAATTTTAAAAGGCTTATAAAAGGTGTAAGCAAGGACAAGTGGCCTGGGAAGAATACAGGGATGTTGTCCAGGAACCCAGGGACCATCCAAGGAAAGCTAAGGCCCAGTTAGAATTAAACTTCTCTAGGGATGTGAAAGATAACACAAAGGGATTCTATAGTTACATTGCAAATAAAAGGCAGACTAGGGTCAATGTAGGCCCTCTCTGGAAGCTATCAGGAGAACTGGCTACCCTGGATATGGAGAAGGTTGAGGTTCTCTATTACTTCTTTGCTTAGTCTTCACTGGCAAATGCTATGACCACATCACCCAGATCTTGGAAGGCAGACACAAGGACTGTGAGAATGAAGATCTTAGGCCCACTGTAGGAGAGGATCTGGTTCAAGACCATCTTAAGAAAATGAACGTGCACAAGTCCATGGGACCTGATGAAATCCATCCCTGAGTCCTGAAGGAGCTGGAGAGTGAAGTTGCTAAGACACTGTTTCCCAATGACTGGAAAAAGGGAAATATAACCCTCATTTTCAAGGAGGGGAAAATGGATGACCTAGGGAATTACAGACCAGTCAGTCTCACCTCTATGCCTGGAAAAATCTTGGAGCAGATTCTCCTGGAAGGCATGCTAAGGCACATGAAAAACAACAAGGTGCTTGGTGGCAGCCAGCATGGCTTCACTAGAGGGAAATCCTGCCTGACCAATTTAGTGGCCTTCTATGATGGGGCTACAGAANGGCTTCACTCACTGGAATCCTGCCTGACCAATTTAGTGGCCTTCTATGATGGGGCTACAGAACTGATGGACAGGGGTAGAGCAGTTGCTGTCATCTAGCTGGACTTGTGCAAAGCTTTTGACACTCTCCTACACAACATCCTTGTGTCTAAATTGGAAAGACATCAATAGGTGGGCCACTCAGTGGATAAAGAGCTGATGCCAACCTCATGAAGTTTAACCACGCCGAGTGCAAGGTTCTACACCTGCGTTGGAGCAATCCCAGGCAACAGCTACAGGTTGGGAAGAGAAGAGATTGAGAGCAGCCCTGTGGAGAAGGACTTGGGGGTTGTGGTAGATGAGAAAATGAACATGAGCCAACAGTGTGTTCTTGCAGCCCAGAAAGCCAACCGTATCCTGGGCTGCATCAAAAGAAGCGTGACCAGCAGGTCAAAGGAGGTGATCCTGTCCCTCTACTCTGCTCTTGTGAGACCTCACCTGGAGAATTGTGTGCAATTCTGGTGTCCTCAACATCAAAAGGACATGGAGCTGTTGGAACAAGTCCAGAGGAGGGCTATGAGGATGATCAGGGGACGGGAGCATCTCCCATATGAAGACAGGCTGAGAAAGTTTGGGCTGTTCAGCCTGGAGAACAGAAGGCTGCGTGGAGACCTGAGAGCAGCCTTCCAGTATCTGAAGGGGGTCTATAAGGATGCTGGGGAGGGACCCTTCTTTAGGGACTGTAGTGACAGGACAAGGGGTAACTGGTTCAAACTTAAACAGGAGAGGTTTAGATTGGATATAAGGAAGAAATTCTTTCCTGTGAGGGTGGTGAGGCTCTCGAATGGGTTGCCCAAGGAAGTTGTGAGTGCTCCATCCCTGGCAGTATTCAATGCCAGGTTGGATGAAGCCTTGTGTGGCACAGTTTAGTGTGAGGTGTCACTGCCCATGGCAGGGGGTTGGAACTAGATGATCTTAAGGTCCTTTCCAACCCTAACTATTCTATGATTCTATAAAGGCTTTTAAATGCTTAAAACTGAAGTTGGGGTGAAAACCTTGCTCCCACTAACTCACTGAGAGTATAATCATTGACTTCATTGGACCAAGGCCCTGTCTTCTGTTCTCCATTATTAATATTTAATTTACTTTGGCATCAAATCTTGGTTATCAGTTTACTTCACAACTTTTCTTTTTTTTCCAGCAGTGAGATAAAAGTTTTCCTTGTCGATGTCACTAAAATATTAGATAGGTGTCAGGAGAGCTATTGAAAGAAGTTCTTGAGGCTAACACTATTTTATTAACCATTAGTCCTTGATTATTTACTTCATTTTCATTTTGTGAAGTGATTTCTGAACTACCTGTACAAAATCCACTTTACATTTACTGGTTGTCCTCTGAAAGTGGTTGTATGAAAATGCAATAAATAAGGTGTTTTGCAAGTGCATCATTAAATCAAGTTTCAATTTTCACTATTTCTTTTCAGAATATCAACATTTTAAAAACTGATATCTGATTTCTAGAAATCACTTATCCATTTTTTCTGCATTATTAATTATTATCTTGATGATATATTTGTATTTGAAAATGTATATATACTTCAAAATTGAGTAGAAATGGAAATATATCTCAAAAAATATGCTGATAGTATGCTGAGATTTAGTTGTCCCAAGAGCTCATGTGGGAAATAAAATGTTGGAAATTTTATTGTATTCTGTAGTAGCTGGCAGTGAATTTAAAAATACACAGTCTGAAAACCACTTATGTATTTTTGTCCACTGTTTAATTATTTGTCATCTGTTGCCACTTTGAAGTTAACTGTTTTTCATTCTTCTGTGCTGTCATAGCGCTTTTTATTTGGTCACCCCTCAAACTCCTAATGTATTTGTCTTCATACTGTCTCTCTGAGGGAGGGAAATTTCAATAATCTTTATTTTACAGTTGCAAAGCCAATACTCAGAGCACAGATTAGGCCAAAAGGGAATCCTAAGGAAGCTCTAAGATAATACTCTTCACTATACCATGCCTTCATGGTGATCCTGACAGTCAGCACTTCTTTTTTCTCTCCTTCATCCTTTATTCTAGCTCCTCTGTCAGTTTATACCAGGATAACATGAAGGTATAAAAAGCAGCAAGCAGCCCATTGTGCAGCACAAATATTTAACTTAAAATTGCCTTTTCCACTTTATTTTTTTGTCTTTAAAGACAGAAATAAAAAGAGATTCAGGAAAATGTAGTAGCTAAATAATTATATATAGAGGGAAGCCGCAAGTGATATAAAAGAAAAAAAGGCTCATGGGAGAGAAGTTTAAGATAGAACGCACCAAAAAAGGAGAAAGAGGAAAGGAGGAGAAAACATGTGGTGAGGGACCCTCACAGTAAAGAACTTCCTTCTTGTATCTAAGGATATATTCCTTTAAGTTTATCGTTTACCCTCGTCTTCTGGCTTCAGCGATAGATTCGAAAGGAAAAGGGTTCAATAATTAAGCCTTGCATCCTGTCCCTGTGTCATGGGCTACCTTTTAAAAAGTTATTTACCATTCCTACACAAGGCTCTTCAGACCCATAAAATTGTTCCTACTCATAGTGGAAAGCAAATTAAAAACGAAGAAAGAAAAATACAAGAAAAGTAGTAATTACCCATGAATGTAGTACCTTAGGCCAGGAATCCAGAACATAAAGCTGTGTCAGCAGGTTGCCATACTGTTAATGCTTTAGGAACGATCATAATTTGTAATAATAATGTAATAAGTAAAGATAACATGAAGGCAGAAGAATTAAAGGAGAGCACTCAGCACACATAAGCCATGCTATATCTACCAAATTCCCAACGCAGCTGCTTCAGGGATACTAAGCTTCACGCAGACAGCTGCATCCCCTTGTTGCCATCTGTGACTTGCATCTCTGGTGCTACTACTCATAACAATCTGCACATTTGCAAAGGCCTAACCCTCCATCAACAGAGTATATCTGCTCCCACACCTGCTTGAAGGGAACATGGGTAGCACCCAATCCATAGGATAAAAGGGCTTTCCTGAGATTTAATCAGCTGCTAACTAATCCTAGGAGTGAGGGCTACAGAGAGGAATGTCTTGCCAGCTGAGGCATCAGATGGGAACACAGAGCAGGCATTAAGTTATCAGTTTTATTAGACAACACTAATCTCATTGGTACAGATTTGTTAATTACACTTCAGGAGAAAGTTTTATTATGAATGTTGTGTGGGGAATCTGAAATGGGTCAAACTTTAAAGGTAGATCAACCTAAATCAAACCAAATCAAAGATGGGTCAACCTTTTTGTGAGTGTTCCCAGAATTCCTGGAGGACTGATTTCCAAAAAGCTGTCTTATTGGAGCACAGGAACTTAAATAAATATAGTGAAGCAGGTCAGAAACAGATGATTTATAAACAGATTTCTCATGTACCCCAGATGACATTATCGGTGGACCTTCCTTCAGTTTCACCCTCAGTCCTGAATCTCAGAGAAACCTTACCAGGTTTCAACAAATTCCACTTGCTCCCTCCAAAAAAGACTTTTTCATCACAGTTAAAGTCCTCTGAGATGTCTGCTACCAGTTCTTCTCGGATATGTGCTCATTCTCTGCTTTTGTTGTTAGTCTCTGACTCTCTCACTTGCACATCATAACTCACTCCTGTGGTTTTTCAGCAGCTTTCAGGAAAGAAACTGCTTTCCCAAACCTTTGAAGGCTGCTCGTAACCTGGTACAGCAACCAGGACAAGGGAAGTGTAAGTGGGTAGCCTTCTGTCATAGTTCAGTGGTGCTGGTTCAACGTGCTGGTTTTACATGACTGTGTGAAAACAGGTAACTAAACTAACAGGCCAGTTAACATCATTGGCAGTGTGAATTAAAAAGTGAATGTTCCCATCATCTTTCTAATCATATCAGTAATGCACCTTGCTATTGTAGGCCCAACTGTAATCCTGCAGGAATGGAAGTCAAGCAAAACAAGACATGTTACTACCAAATAAAATATGTCTGCTTTAGTTATTGCAGGTAAACCCAGTCAGAGTTGATTGATAGGTCACATTTCACAGAGGCTGTATGCATGAAATATGTGAAATGATCAGGCTCTAAAATGCCAATTCAAATCAGTTAAGCATCATGCTCTCAAACTCTGTTAGTCACACCAATAATAAAAAAAAAAAAATCAACCTCATGGAAATGTTGTGATCAATCTTGCCATAACATGGCCATATAGAGAGCTCTATGCCCATGTGTTATGCATCAATGGATTCAGGAGTATGGCACAGCTATTTTCAGAGCCTTGGAGCAGCACCAAACAGGAAAAGAGGACACAAATTGCAAGAGTTTTGAGATCTGTTAAGGCTGCAGATCTCAAAGAGGGAGAGACTGGATCAGATGTTCTGAAGAGGTCCTATTCTCCTAGGATGAATAATATGAGCAGCTCTGAAAGATACTTCTTAAATAAATGTCTAGTGCAAAGCATCATCCCTGAATGTTGCTCATCCAGGCTCGTCTGGCAGATCAAACAACTCAAATATGAGTTACTTGCAGGTTTAATTTGTTTGCTTACCTGGGAACAAAAGACTGGCCTTGATTTTCAATTGCACTTCATCAATTTAACTCCAGAGGCTGGAAATGCAGTTATTTGACAAAGCCATCAGCTGAAGCAAGTGCAACATCTTACTTGCTGTCCAGCCTTTCTATCAATGCAGCATTTTAGCCTAAGACCTGATTAGGATTCTTTTAGGGTAATTGGACATAGTAAGCTTATAGAATAGCACTAAGCCAGTACAATTGGAAGAGGCTCTTAGAAGAGATCTAGCCTCTTAATAACATATGGTCAGAAAGTTACTTTGAAAACCAAGAAGTATTTCTGCTTGCATTTTTCAGGTCTGCAGATTTCTTGGCTGAACCTGGGGTTGTAGCTCTTAGACTTTATTCTAAGGATAGCATAAGGGGAACAGAGCCTTTGAATACTGTCTTTGTTTGGTAAAAATGGCATATTGGAGAAATGAACACATCATTTTAATACCTGGTACTACTGTGTTTTGCTGCTTAATGTTATTAAAGCTACTGATAAAAGATTGCTTGATCTCAATGATCAATTTCTAATACATAGTACCTAATATGTATAATAACTATAATTTAAATCACCATTGGAGTAAACCAGTCTTAGAATATATAATGTAAAGTGCAGAATAATTGGATAAAACAGGGTAGATAAGAAAAAATAATTTTCTATCTTCCTGAGAGTAGACACCATTGATATTTTAGGGAGGAGCAACTGTAAGATAATGAGTATTATTAGTACTGGTCACATTAGAAAGTATGATCAGAGTCTTATTTTTATGCAGGAATGGCTATGTACAGTATCATCTATTTGGAAATCATAAACCTAAGTCATATTTATTTCATTGAAGATTTCCCACCCAAATTAAATAGCAGAAGCAGGGAGTTCTGGTGGGAGAAAGGTACAATAAATCCAGAAACCAAGGCAGAGGTCTTTGAAGAAATATGGAATTTCCCTGCCTACATTATAAATCATAATCTTAGAAAACCTGAGCTTTATGGGAAAATACTATTTCATTTCATATAAGAAGCCCAAAATATATTCTACTTTAAAGCTCTTGACAAAAACAGGTGACAAAGTCATCCAGAGCTGTATTATGATACAGCCTACAGTATGAAAGGCAAAACAGAGAGCAATCTGCTGTTTTAATTACATGCTCGGAGCAAATGCAATATCTGCAGATTTAATAAACATTGACCCTTTAACTGAATGTGTCCTACAAACACATTAATGCCATCTGGGAAATAATCCAATGAAATAATCCAATCATACCAACAGGGAACGACTGTTAGATTGGTAAGTGAGGGGTCATATACTTTGGGCTGCAGCAGGCTGTTCCCTATTAGCTTGTTGCCAGAGCTGTGCACCTTTCATAGAATCTTTCATCTTTTAAAAGCAACTTGAAAAAACAGTTGTCATGAAATGAGTCAAACTGACATCATTGTGAAATTAAGTCCTCTTGGGTTACACAGGCATTATTTGTCAGGAAAAAATGAAAGCTGAAATTCTCTTTGAAAGATAATTTCACGTCTTGTACCACAGAGGTGCGCCTTTTTTTTTTTTTCTTATTGCCCCAGCAGAAGGGAGCTGATACTGCTTTTGTTTGCCTTTTCTTTAGTAAATCTGAGGCACGGGGGCTGTGGTTAGAAAGAAAAAATAAATTCAATTGAGGAGACTCTACAGAAAATTGAGTGAATCCAGAAAATCTCCCAGCTGCCTGGAATTACCCAGGCATTCTCAGAAACAAAGGCTACCTGCTTATCACCTTTGAGACTCAGAACACATGATGTCCAGCGAACAGAAATGAATATGTTCTCTCCATTACTACACTGATGTTTATTGCCACCAGTTATGCCAAAATCACAATGAAAGATTCAAAACCTTCTAATTTTGATGTTACATTGGAATACAAACTTGTAAATAGCTTGTGTCTTGTGGCTAGGTAAAATCTCTCTGGGTCAGCAAGCTCTGGCCATAGCAATATTGGTGATTGTATTACTTTAGAACCGCTGCATCCTGATAGCTATTGGGTATTTTTGAAGGGGAGAGGAGGAGTTATACAGCTGCCAATATACATCTGCTGGCATAAATATAAAGCTGGCAAAAAAAAAAAAAGGGAAAGGAAACAG
>NDXB01011742.1:15885-33788 GCA_002631895.1 Agapornis roseicollis
TTTTTTTTTTTTTTTTTTTTTATTTTCTCAAGATCAGATAAAGTAGTCTGCATTCCTGACAGGTCATGTATTAATGGTAGCCATGCTACTCCCTTCATATCTAAAATCTAGCCATATTTACACTTAAGAGAAACAGAAGTTAGATTCTGACTGAGACTCTGCACACAAAGGCATAAGGAACATCAGAAATTAACCTTGGTATCCCTTATAATCTTGTATGGGCTATTCCTATATGCACATGAGGGACTATATGTATAGCTTACTATATGAGATCAAAAGTCTATCCAGAAGTGTGACACCTCTTTGACAGTGATTAACGAAGTGGAACATCTCCCTTATGAGGACAGGCTGAGGGAGCTGGGTCTCTTTAGCTTGGAGAAGAGGAGACTGAGGGGTGACCTCATCAATGTTTACAAATATGTAAAGGGTGAGTGTCAGGATGATGGAGCTAGGTTCTTTCCAGTGATGTCCAGTGACAGGACAAGGGACAATGGGTGTAACCTGGAGCATAGGAGGTTCCATGTGAACATCAGGAGAAACTTCTTTACTGTGAGAGTGACAGAGCACTGGAACAGGTTGCCCAGGGGGGTTGTGTGGTTGTGGCGTCTCCTACATTGGAGATATTCAAGGCCCACCTGGATAAGTTCCTGTGTGATGTAATTTAGGTTACCCTGCTCTGGCAGGGGGGTTGGACTAGATGATCTTTTGAGGTCCCTTCCAACCCTTAGGATTCTGTGATTCTGTGGCAAATAGCAGACATCTTAGTAACAGTGTAGAAATGGAGGCAGAATATGCCAATACTTTTGCACAATATTTTTTCAATCTCTGGTGACTAGTGGTTCGGCAAATTCCTGAATAAGAGGTATTATCTTTATGCATACAGTATCTGGGGGATTTTTCTTCCTTTAATTAGCTTTCTGAACTGCTGTACAATTTTAATATCAAAATAACCTGTGGGAAAAAGTTTCACAGTGTAACTAATTTTGTTCATTTTCAACCTACCCTTCAAAAATATAATTTGAGCTCTCACAAGCTTTTGTAAAAAAAAAAAAAAGTCATTGACTGTTTACCTTCTCTAGGCCATAATACCTGTACAAAATTAAGTTGTCTCTCCCTAGCTGAACAGTCCTGAACAACTTAGTTGTTCCTCTAATTTATGCCTTTTCATCCCTTTGATCACTGTTATTGTCCTTCCTTGAACTTCTTCTAGTTCTGCTCTGTGCCTTCTGGGGATGAGATATAGGAGAGAAGACCAAAAACTTAGCACAGTATTTAGAAGTGAACATAGCTTGACATGTGGTTTAGCTCTCTATTCCTGTAGTAATGATTTCCTGTTCTTTTATTTAGTTGGCTAGTTTTTGCTGTGGTGGCACAGAGACATATCAAAGCAAGAGGCATGGAAATAGAGGTAAAACGTTTATCAGAACAAATTTCAAAAAAAAGAAAAAAGACTGATTTTTTTGGCATGAGTTTTGCAAAGGGGTTCATATGCTGAAGAAAAGTGTAACACCTAAAAATTCTGTCTTATTCTGCAGTTGCTTCTTTGACTTTTACTTAACATGAAACTGACATTTTCATGGAATTATGCGCTACTTATCTAAGACCACATTTCTTCTGAGTGATAGAAGCTAGTACAGAGTTTATCACCCCTCATGTAAATTAGAATTATTTTCTCATCCTCAATTTTCTTTAGATCTCCTGGGTAAATACCATATGGTCCTGGCAGTTTGTTCCCTGGAGGGGAGTGAGCGACTGGCTGTGTGGTGCTTGGTTGTTGGCTGGGGTTAAACTACAATTTGTTCTATAACCTCCTCCACAGGCAATTCAGTTTAAAACGGATCTTCTGATACATGCTCCTAAAGACTGCTTCTGGAGTGTGAATCTCTTAGATCTTCCAGGCTGAGGAAATGTGCAACGATCCTTTTGTTTCTTCTGCTGTAATTTATCTTCTCATAGATATGTCAGTTGGCCTTAATGACTCTAAAGAAGACTCTCTTCTCCCAGTGGTTTTGAGGAAGTGTTTGCTCTTAGTTTTTAAACGTTTAGCAAATATTCCCTAAAATATTTATTGTTGGCCTGTGATTTGTGTCATTATGCTTAATTTGACACTTCTAACATTCTCTTCTCTTTTGCTTGCATGGATATGGCTTCAGTTTTTTGAAGAATACTTTCTTCTAGCAGCATTTTTCAGAATCACTTTCTAGATAAAACTACTTATCTATGGAGAAAACAGGACAAACTCATTTTGTGAATCACTGTTAACTTTTTTTTACTGTTTTTTTTATGTTCTTTCTTCAGTACCTTTTAAAGACTCATTTATTAATTGCTTTCTTTTTTGCTATATCATATATTTACATTGAGCTCATTTATTGTTCTGTTCATGCTTTCCTGCCCATTGAATTCTTCCTGGTCATAATTTGGCATAAATTGCTTCATTTCTCTACTCTCTGACTTTTTTTTCTGTTGGCTGGAATCCATGGAGCACATTTTTAGGTTCATCTATGTCACATTATGACTGTAAATGCTTAAAATCAGATAATTGTGATTAACATGTGAACATTAATTCATCAGAAAAAGAATGCATTATGTAAGCAGGAATTTTTCTGAGCTCAGAGTTAAAACATATGCTGGGACCTAGATGACAATCAATAGATAGCAATGGAAAGTAAATACCTTGAGGAGATTCAGGTTCTACTAAGAGCAGTCTCTTGGGAACTGGAAACATTTCAGACATGAACAAAAGACATTGATTACGAGCTGAAGAGGAACAGAAGTACCAAAAGTTCTTTGTAGGAGACTTATTCTGCCTTGTATCTTGAGCACCCTACAGATAAGCAACAGGTAAGCTTAATGTTTTTCTTCAATTGGCTTAGCCACAGAGAAGAATTGCTGCCCTAAGAAAACCTGTGTGAAATGTCAAGCCTAAAATGACTCACCTACTTACTTAGAAGAGAAGACCTATAGATTTTGCCTGTATCAGAGCCACAGAAAACAAATTTTCAAAGAATACAGTGTCTTAGATGACTNCTTAGCCACAGAATTGCTGCCCTAAGAAAACCTGTGTGAAATGTCAAGCCTAAAATGACTCACCTACTTACTTAGAAGAGAAGACCTATAGATTTTGCCTGTATCAGAGCCACAGAAAACAAATTTTCAAAGAATACAGTGTCTTAGATGACTGATACAATGAATTGCTTAATCAATTTTCTGCTGAAGGACAAGGCAATTTCCTGTCTAGACTATATTGTAGAAGTGCTTAATACTAATTTTCAACAAGCAAAAGAATAGCTGTCTGTGACTATTTTCTCTTCACACAGAGCCTGCATAAGACTACAAGTTTTTAAAAGTAATAGTGAGCTGACTAAAAAATAGGATACACAGTAAAATTCAGCATCCTGCTCTTCTCAGTGTTCCTATTGAGAGCAGATTTTTTATTTCTGACTTATCAATTGAAAAATTTGTGATACTAAAGCTAACCTTGCCTCAAGTCTTCAACATACAAGCTCATAACTTAACTGTGGTAGTCTCCTATTTGTTATACCAAATTAATAGAACTATTCATGAAATAAAATGCTTTTTGAAAGTACAGGTATCACAGTTTGACTACTAGGTTGCTTCTGCTCAGCCATTTTTGTCTCTTTTATTAAACTACAATTCAAAGGACAAACTGACCCAATTCTTTTTGTTTCTGGACTGAATTTGAGTCATTCAATATTACTTTGCAAACAATTTCATTTCTTTGATTATTTGTCATGCAATTGTTACCACTATACATTTGTTACCAGGTGCTTGCTATATTGTTGATATAGGGGAATCACCTTTTTAATGTTAGCCTTAGTAGTTGCTTCAAACAATTAATTCATAAATTGCAGCACTTCAATATATCTTTATTGGTCACATATACTCCACTAATGACATAACAGAAAAAATGGCTCTAAAATTACACAAGTGATTTAGGAGCACTGTGGTCTTGCTTAAGGACGTGTGTACTCCACTTTATTCAGTCATCGGGTGCTGATTTCCATATATCAATACAGTAAGAGGATTTTCAGAGGCAAAGCCAAAAGAGAAATATTTGCCAATAATCCAAGGCTGAAGAACTGAGTGGTAGAAATGTTCTGAAATTTCTTTTCAGTTTTGAGAATATCCAACAGATAGATAGATAGATAGATAGATAGATAGATAGATACTACATTGAACTGTTCATGCTTTTCAAATTAATCACAATACCAAAAGGGTTTTTTCTTATTGTCATAAAAAATGAAGCCATAAACAATCTGGGTTGGAAGGGGGCTGTAGAGGTCATCTTGTCTCCTGCACAAAGCAGGGCCAAGTCAGAAGTCATGTTCAAAGTGGATCTGCCTCTATCTTCATCTTGAGGCTGAGGAACTCAGCTTTTCTGTGCCTCTGGCATTCTGGTCTCCCAGTTCCTTAGCCTGAAAGGCAGAGCTTGAGGGAGCGGGAGTGAAGCACTGAGGTAGGGATCACTAACGAAAAAGGGAGAAGGACCAGATATGATGGCAGACCCTGTCAGACTGCAGTCCTGCAGTCCACTACCTTTTTCTCAGGAGCCAAGAAAACCTGCCCCTGGGCTGCCACAGGGCTGTGCGGGAGAATTTCCCCCAGTCTGAAAGGTGGTAAAGAGGTCACTTACTTCTTCACTACTTCAGGGGTCTTTTTTGCTAGCATGTTATTTTATTTAAAACCTTAATAGCACAGAGTCAGATATGCTTCAATAACTGAACTTTTTATGAGATGAATGCGATTTATAATTCAAGACCTGATCTCCATTTCCATAGGAAGTTTTTTCCTGTTCAGTATGTCCTGAAGTTCAAATTGTCTTTCCTAGCCTTTAAAATATTTTTTTTTAAATAATAATTTAATTACTACATTTCTAATTTAATTATAAAAAGGAAATCCCGTACAGGGTTGTTTCTCTGTAGGACCAGGAAAACAAGCAAAAAAACCCAAAAAACAACAACAACAACAACAACAAAAAAAAACCCAAAGTAAACAATGAAAGAAAAAAAAAATCACTTTTTCACAAAGGTTTAAATTCCTATCATGAAATTATGGTTATTGTTACAAACCTACGGAAAATCTGAAAGAGTCTTTCATCAAAAACGTGGACTTATTTGCGTTAGTCTGTAGACAATGGAGTATATAAAGCATTTTAAATGCCTGAGGTAGAAACAATTACATACTTGACAGTACTGAACATGACATTA
Source organism: Agapornis roseicollis (assembly GCA_002631895.1). NCBI lineage: Eukaryota > Metazoa > Chordata > Aves > Psittaciformes > Psittacidae > Agapornis > Agapornis roseicollis. The sequence continues at coordinate 21,114 of NDXB01011742.1, forward strand.
AACACTAAATATGTTTAATCAATCAGTCCTATTCAGAAAAAAAATCTTTTGACTTTAGGAAGAACTAATGTGCTAGAATAAAAAGCATGTCTGGACTTCTGGGTCTAACCCTATATTAAAGAGCAGACAAAATGTCCACCATTTTTGTACTACCTAGTGTAGCCATTGGTACACTAGGACAGAGCTGGAAGGCCAGTAGCTCTTTATTTTCTCAGCATAAGCAAAAAGGTGGATTTCTGACTATAAAAGTATTTTCAGCACCTCTAAAGATCAAGTAAAAAGAGTATTTGAGGTTTTCTAAACTTAATTAATTTGTTATTATGAGAGGAGTAACCTAGACTGTCAGCATACATCTTGAAATTAAATTTGCATCCTATGTAAAATAATACTCTCCCACATCCATGGCACTACTGTGAACTTCCTGAAATAAGATATGAGAGGAATATAACACAGCTAATCATATTCTTATGTCAGCATTTTTCAGAAGAGGAAGTGATTTTAAGAGTCAAATTTTTAACACCATGAACCTAGTAAAAATCCTTTCCTAGTTATAACCTTCCAACCTTTTGGGTTGGACTTGATGATCTTAGAGGTCCCTTCCAACACAGTGATTCTGTGATTCCTTTTAAAAAGAGCCAGGTCACACTAAAGAGCTGCCTATATGTGTCTCACACTTGTCTCACAAGTGAAAGAGTGGGGGTTGCTTAATGCCAGAATGAATATGACTTCAAGTACCTGTGGAGCTAAAGCTAAACTACAGTTGACTGTTACAGCTCATATTTATAGCTATCTTCAGACCAAATCTGTTCAAGGCAAATTAGTTTCAAATTTCAGAGTTTGTCTGCATTCAGGCCCTTCCAATATTATTTCAGATTTCCTGCCTGCTAATGCAGTGGTGATACAGCCACTTTAAAATACATGTCAGAACAGAACACACTTCACATGCCGTATGGTGGCAGATGTTGAAACACAGCAGCAGAGGCAGCAGCACTGCTGCAGACTGTTAGAGCACAGCCTGAGGGGCAGTGCCTTGTTCCAGCAAAAGGTGTGCCCAGTAGCCAATTACAGCAAAACCTGTCAAAACTGGAACTACATACGACATTTCCTATAACAGCAGGGAAAATTACTGGAATTTCTCACCTCAGGCAGTAGTCATGTGGCTGGTACCATCGAACCCCACATCTCCAGACCTGCATTCCTGCAGGCTGGCATCATTGAACTTATATTAACATGCAGAAGTCTTGTAAAACTCCCTTAGGAGAACAGGTACACATGCCTGCACATGCACACAGACACACATACACACACGTGTATGCTTTCCACAAGAGACATCATACAAAACCTATTTTGATAACTGTGGTGCTCCATAAGACTGTTGACAAGATGTAGCACAATAAACTCTAGTCACTTGTCCACACTAACCTCCATGTTCTGGCTGACTGGTGGCAAATTTTTTAATTTCTAAAGGAGGAAAAATATACCATTTTTGTTGCCAAAACACCAGCACAATGATCACACTTAACTAGCATTTCCCTGAGTACATTATGTATTTTTTCCTCTCTGCATGAAGCAGGAGCTGTATATTAGGTATCTGTCTTCAGTAGAAGGGTGGATGCTCTTGTCTTGCATTGGAAAAAGTCTATAAATGAAGCTAATATAACTATGAGCCAGTTTGAAGAAAACACCTCTTAAAAACAGAAACAAAAGTGTAACGAGTGCATTATCATGTAACCAGAATTTTTCAGCCATCGGTATTCATATTATTCTGTACTAGTAATTTTTGTGTTCTATGCTAGCACAGTTCCATGTCTTTGACAGATACAAAGCTATATTCAGATATGTGCATTTCATCCTGATGTCAGTATGGATGATACTAGTATAGATAGCAGTAGATGATATCTCTGGGCCAGATCAGTAGCTGGAGGAAATTAGCTTCAGTGTATCCCTGCCAGTTTATACCAGCTGAGAATCAAGATTGCTATCTCTATGTGAAATGGAGTTTCAAGCATATCAGAGCACTTTCATAAAATGGTTTCTGTTCCTTCAGCCAGAATTATCTTTATACTCCCCAACTCTCAAGTAGGTGGTTTCCTACTTTTTCTTCCACTTACTCTAGCAGTTTTGTTGATCTTTACCTCTTCAATTTTTGTGATACAAAGTTGAATTTCACTTGACATGTTAAGAAGGTTGCTTCAGACACTTAGGTCTAAAAACCATTCAGATGCCTGAAAATAACACACAGGTACCTAGAACTACACTCCCTATAGCCTCCATAGCATCACTGTACACCCCAAATGATTATCAAGAAATGTCATACACTGAACATCAAATCGCCTATATACTAAAAGCCACTGAGTCCTAAGAAGTATCTGAAATACCCATCTCTGTGATGTCCAGGATCTAACCAGGACTCACAGTCTCAAAACCTCCAGAAAAAGAAGCACTTACTTGTAAGGGTTTTTTTAATAACTCATTTTCTTAGGAAAGGACACATTTGGGTCAACCCCTCGCTTAGAGGTTTCAGACCTACCTCTCCCACCACTCAAGGAAGTGCTCTGACCAGGCTAGAGAGCCTGGATGGTGCAGCAAGGACAGCTGTGTTCCCCCTGCACTGCTAGTGGAAGTAAGGATTACATAAGTCGGCATACAGTCCCTAGGGGGCTGGGGACATGTTGCTCTGCAGTTGGCAGGTGAAGTATGCAGGGAGAGGGTCTGAGGGAATTTCCTCCCTTCTGAATCAGCGACTCTACATTTTTTGAGGGACTCCCAGTCTGCCACAGTGTATCTGCATAGTGGCTTACCTCTGCCCTGAACCTGTCTCAATCTGCATTCCGCAGAGCATGGATGCTCCAGAGCAGAAGTACAGGACTCCACATTACTTCCAGGTCAACAGAAAGACAGGAAGGCCCACTGTACTGGGTACCTTCAAGACTAGGAGGAAGTCTGCACAAAACTGCTCTGAAACAAGATTTTCTTCTTGAGCTTTCTCATTTGAGTCTTACATTTTACACACAATTTTACTACATTTGGTACCACATTTCTGAAAAAGATTCAGTATATGTTTTTTTATTGACCTGTGTTTGTCACAAGAGAGCCATTTCTCAAATGCAATTAGTTACTTGCCTGAATCCTTCGAGTTTCTAGATTCCTGTCAAAATCTTTTAAATGCTTTAAAGTACTAAAGTTCACCAAAGTACTTGAGCACAGATTGAACCTTAAGCTTATTCTCAAGGCAATCTCTCTTCAGAGGCACTCTTAAGCACCATGGTTTAAGTATATGTTAACAACTGGTTCTCGGAGAAGAGGATATACTGCATCAAATCCCATCCTAATCTGGTTGAAACCAGTATAAAAGGATATCACCAAAAGCAGTGACTAATCTGGGGGAAAGCCTGATGTACTTAATTCTACAGTAACTTGTTAGAAACTCAGAGAATTTCTTCCTTACATGTTAAAATACAAGGTATCTTATATTAGAAAAAATAATTTCTACCCTCAATTTCTTTAATGCAACTTCATTATTAAATAAAATAAAACCAACAACAACCTACAAGGAAGCTTCTGCCACTTAGGAGGTCTAAAGCCACTTAAAATAATGAATAATACTAATTTATGTCATCTTTGTCAAACATATATATTAGAACATATTATGTGCTGTGGCCTGTTCGGAACAGAATGATTAATCCCAGGTGCACTAGATGAAATCACCACCACAAGCTGTAGAGCACTATTTATGTCTTGAGAACCTTTAGAGGCTTCTGATAAACAAATGGGATGTTAAATTAATTAATATTTGTGAAGTGCTCTGACTTCCTGAGATGAAATGTGTCAAAAGTACACATGCTTAGTCCTTATTATTTTACACTAATGAAAAGTAAAGAAGTTTACAAAACTGCAAACAAGTGCTTGTTAAGCAAGAGTTTTAATTATGCAAAATAATGAGAATTTTCTGCACTCTCTCTGCAAATACCTGCACATGCAAAAAATATTTGGGTTTTTATGCACAGTTGTTGATCTCTGACTGGTGCTTGACAAGCCCAAGGCTGGAAGGGAAGCTCAGAGTAGTGGATGTCGAGTGTGGAGGCTGCTGCCCTGGTATTTGATGCTGAGCCTGGACCCTGCACCATGGACTCTGGTGCTACTAGAGGAGTCACAGGCTTCTTAGCTCCATTCTCACTTCTCCGCAACTACAGTCTAGATTTCACAGGAGTTGTAAGAGGTTTCAAGTTTGATCTATTAGGATTAAAGAAACTGAGCTTCATATCTGAATGTGCAGTTTCACCACTGGGTATATATATTTAATGTATGGATTTTACATTTACAGTCATTTACGGTTTGCCTATGGCCAAGTACAAAGAACTGGTTTTGTCAGTCTGCTCAATACATTTGTCATTTCTGTTTCGTGTTTATAAAATATAAGGTTTTCTCTGCAGAACATGTATTTCCATGTTCTTTTTCTTTTTCCCCACCCTCTCATTTCAAGGTTCAGACAGTAGGCTTCACCTGAGAGTGTCTATTGTGCACAGAATTCTGCTGAAAAGATAATGAACTGCCACATCATATCGTGTAATTTTGTCATCATTCTTTGATGAGGTGAGGACGGCTTCAAAGCGGGAACCTGCAGTCCCTCTCAGAATGCATTGTGTGGGCACCGGGGTTCTGAGACAAATGCTCTTTTTTCTTTTAGTATTTTTTTATTTTCATTTTGAAGGTTCTTCCAGACTATTGCAGAGATCTAGCACTAGAGCTTCAACAGCTGCTGTCTTTGAGCAACACCGTGTGTCTTCTCCCTGACACCATCTCTCCCTGACACTACATACCCCTGATGTGGTATCTGTTTCTTTACCATGAGGTGTCTGAGATGCAAGAGAGATTGTAACCACTGAGAAGAAGCTGACTTTGCTTTTGTCCACCACTGTTATGCCAGTGTTGCAGATACTTATGCTGGGTTTAAACTCCAGGAGATATAATCTCTAGAATTTAGGAAAACAAGTTGGCCAGTACAGTCTACTAAACAACATACACTTTTCTTGCTTAACACAATCTACCTCCTAACTGCAGCAATCTAGGAAGATCAAAATAAGGGTAAAAAATTCCTAACATTCACTGTAGAGGGAGAAAAAGGGCTACAACTGTTTTTCTCAAAATACCAGAGATACCTTTTTATCTCAGTTAGAAAGAGGGAAGAATTTGGCAAGCTAGGGTACAATGACCTGCAAAGCATTTACTATCTGTACAAAAAATTTCACACAGGGAAAGTTCAGGCTGTCAAGAAGAAATCCTGCAGGAAATAGCTCCTTAATCAGCCACAGCACCATTCACAAAGTGAAGCTCAGTTGCCAAAGGGATCTAATAGTAGAGAGAAATTTCACTTTTATAGAGATTTCCTTACCTTACTGTTTTCTGCAGATCTGTGTAATTTTTATTGTACTTCTGGGTTAAAGGTATCTTGGCACTTGCTATATCAATAGCCCAACTTTCAGCTTCATCTTTGTTATCTAAAACCCATTTTCTAACTGTAACCTAGCTATTTATATATACATATTGATCCTATATGGGAAGGAAAATGGCCCATGCAATTTCAAATGGTGTAACTGCTCCTTCCTTTGATAAGTCAACGGAATAATAGACTGCAATGTAGGATTTTTTTTTTTCCTGTGGATTAATTTTGCTCAGTTTTGTTCATTATTATCAGTATTGTTACCAGTGCATCTAGCATATGGTCTGTGATATCTCACTAAGAGAGTGCCTATCATCATGTGTATACGTGTGCATGAAGATAGGTCTACTTCACCTACTGTTGCAAATAAGATTATAAAACCAGCATGAAGCATTGTTTCCTTTGCAGCTGTGTGGACCACAGACTCTTATTTAGTCCTGAAAGTTTTGGAAATTTGAAGTCAACAGAAGGTTTAATGTTTTAAAGTTAGGAAACTTGATTTCACAAGCTCATTGCTTATAGGTGCTGTTTGAAACATGTAGGATTGCACTCTCAACCACTTTGCAATCCTACTGTTGAGATTATATGAGGACTGGGTGAGCACAAGATTTGGTCAAAACATCACAAAATCTTTTAGCAGCTTCTAGATTTAGTAAGACACAGTGAGCTTAGTAGTGACTTTCCACCATTATATTGGAAACAGGTTCTCTCTTGCGTGCCTTATTAAAATAATTTACAACCAGAAATAGTTTCACTTGCAGAACTTCATTTCCACTTTGTTCATGTCTTCTCTTGTTAGTCCTTGTTTTCCCTCATAATACTGGAGTTCATTCCTTATTTTTTTTCAATATTTTGAGACTGTATGAGAGGAGATACACTTCAGATTTTGAGTGGGAAATTAATTAATTACAGATAATTTGGTTTTGAAAAAAAAAAAAACACAAAAAAAACCCCTCCCTCCCCCCAGAAAAAAAAAAAAAATAAACCCAAAAAAATCCAACCATTTCTTTTTATCTGTTTTTAAGTCCACACTTTAGACTTTTATGTCTCTTGTAATAGAGTACCAAGGGTGTCACCNAAAAACCCCTCCCTCCCCCCAGAAAAAAAAAAAAACTAAACCCAAAAAAGTCCAACCATTTCTTTTTATCTGTTTTTAAGTCCACACTTTAGACTTTTATGTCTCTTGTAATAGAGTACCAAGGGTGTCACCTTAGTTCAACTAAAGATGCCTGAGGGTGCCACTTTGTTCAACTTTTACGCATTATGATTATTAACATGTTCTCACCCTATCTGCTTAAAGTCTTTGGTAAAGTTTTCCATAAAACTCAGTAGAATTTGAAAGTTAGGTGTTCACTGCCCCTAATTAGGGCTTTTACAAAGCCTGATCATGTTGTATTTCTGGAATTGCATCTAACGCAAGCAAAAGACAAAGAAGGATGTCATCCCTCTAACTACATCATCAGCACCGTTAAAACATTTACCTGGAAAGTAGGCACAAATCTTGGTACAGCCTTGGTCTGCATGAGAAACTGACAGCTATGGCTGCACTTAGAAATGCTGGAATATATACCACACTCCTGGCAGTAACAGGAGAAGCTAGCTTCTTTCCTTATGCCCAGTAAGTCCACATTCTTAAGATGCACAGAAAACTTCCATTCTTGTTTGACTGTTGGTATTTTAATTCGTCACTAAGCATGTTTCTCACTATTCTATAGTGGTTTCTAAAATGGGTCTCTCCTCCTCTCTTCTTCGAAGATTTTTTCTTGTGCACATATGTGGATGCATTGGGTCAGAGAGCATGAACTGCAGCCCATCTGACAGAGTGCACATATACCTCCTAGTCAAGGAGGCTTCCAGATGCAACTTAGATTGCCCTATAGCCTGTGGTTAATGTATTTATTTGAGAAACTGAAACAACCTTCAAATTCCTGCCTCATCTCAGACAAAGGACTGATCTGTACCCTTCATGCTGTCCCCAGTGATTACTTTCATCACTACACCATTGGTTATTGGAATTAGTAAGGAGAGAAAAGGTACTTCTCTCCTTTCTTTGACTTGGAAAGTGAAGGGCTCGGTTCCTATGTCCCTACCATTGAGAAGTATTTGTGGCTGGGAAAAATGCTCATCTCTGTGAAAGGAGGAAAGGATAAATCCTATTTCTCTCTTTGAGACTTCCTTCTAGTTAAGTTTTCTGACTTTACAGAGAGCCAAAGCATCTTAGAGCTGCTGCTTTCCCTAGGTTACTGGCATGTAACCTTTATTGCAGGCACTCCCCAAGCACCACTCAGTGCTGTGCTCCTTGAGTCTCTGTGAGAGAGGCTCTCAATCTGTTCAGTTCTCTGCTTTGTTAGAAGTCACTGAAAATTACAGACTTCAATTTTTTTCAGGAAGTTATGAAATGTTTTGGATATGATGTTGCTCATCATTAGCAAAACCTCGGGGACTCAAACCAGAGTAGCAATAAAAAAGATGGTTTATGTTCCATGTACTCTAATAAAAAAGAGGTAATATTAGCTTTGAAAGGAAGGATTCAGAGGAGTAACCTGAGACACTTCAGGGAAGGAGAATGGATAAAGATGTGCTGCTCTTTGGTAAGGTCCAATTTAAGCCTCAAGAGCAGTCTCATCACTGCAACAGTTCCTGACAGAGGATAAGGTGAGGCCCCAAGAATCTGCTGTCTTTCCACAAGCCAGTTTACAAACCCTTTTGGGAGTCCTGCACTCCTTGAATTCACACTACACTCCTCCTTAACAGGAGAAAGTCTCAGTGGAATATATTTGAGTCAGTACCAGCCTAAATTTCTCTCTGATGCTTTTATTGTACCATTTTGTCTCACATATAATTAGTGGGAAAATGACCTATATTCCTTCTACTTTCTGTCTATCTGAGATAATATCCAGGCCTATTTCCTTTAGCAAATAACTTTACAGAGGGAGCTCAACTTCCTTGTTTTTTCAGATTAACTTAGGTTAATTAATAACAAATTCTCAGTCATTAAACTAAGCATAATTCCTTAGGGAAAAATTCCCTTCTGTTTCATCTCATTCTTTTATCATTGTCCACAGAGAATTTTCATTCATAGTGACAAACCCCCAGTAATTCTCTTTCAACTAAAAGCAAAAAAAAATTTACCATAACTAATCCTGTATTTTTGCAATTCCTGCAAAACTCCGCAGGTATCAAAAGCCCCAATCCAAAAAAATAGAAACTAAAACTTACCTCTTTCACCTCCCCTTCTGTTTTTCTGCAGACTGAGGATTACTTGTATCCGACATGTTGGCACAGAACATGAGTCAGGCATTCAGAGATCTCAATCTAGACTTTGTATTCAGAGGCAACCAGTTAGGGGAACCAGGATGTTTAATTTTAAAACCTACATTTTGCCCTATGGTACTTTTCAAAGATCACAGTCAGGGAGTACTTGCAGAGTACCTCAAGTGAGTAAAAGTGCCCCAAGTTGCTTATTTGTGATTTCAGTTCAATAGATCTAGTGACATTTTGGCAGTGTCTGACAATCTAGGTATTTCACCTGTCCAGATAGATACAACACAGGTGAGGTCATATTAATCAGCAAGGTAAACCGGGACTTTGATCTAATATAGGGGCTGCAAAGATGCTATTGACTAAAAGATGCCAATTTCAGTTTAAGTTTCTCCAGTTCCAGGAATTTCCAATAAAAGGGATATGACTGTATATGCGATAGGCATAACTGTGTTTGTGGAGGAGGATCAGAAATGGTATAAAGCAGTCTGTTTCCTACCATAGTGTACCTTAATGCTCAGGAGCATACGAAACAGCCCTGTTCTAATGGCTCTATCCACAAAAAAATCCAATCACTTTTTGTTGATTGCTTGCCCCAGACACAGAAACTCCTTCTAAAAAGAGGCAATTAAAGCTTTCGATTTTTGTGTTTCCTGTCAAGGCACAGAGGGAGGAGGTGAGTGAGGCTTGGGACTGAAAATACCTTCATCTGTCTCGAAGCTTGTTACATAGGAAGTGAGGCAATTCACAGGGCAGAATACTTTGTACCTCCTGGCAGCTGTATCTTTCCTTGTTCAAAACTGCCTTGTTTGCAAAAGGGCTACGCATGGCTGTACATGAAAGCAACTAAAGCTGTTGTTTGCAAGGTTCTCTAAATACATTAACCTTGTCTTGGAATGGGGCAGGGATTTAGTTTAATGGTTACAGCAGGGGCAATGAGATTCTTGAATTGAACTGTAGCTTACATCAATATTTAACTTTAAGGAAGGCTAGAATTCAGAGTGAGATTGCTTTTTCTCCCTTGTTTTAATTGGCATCATTCTCTTCTTCCAAGACACTTGGAGGTTGTAACGAAAAGTATTTTAGATCCCTTTTTCCATATTCATTGAATATACTGATATTATATTTTATTAACAAGTCTCAAATAGCTTACATCCCACTCTTAATAACCCTATGTATTACAAGCTTCTGTTTCCTCAAGCTACAGACAAATCCTATTACAGGGAGTAGATTAAACTAGGTCTTGACAGATCTTTGCAATTCACTGACAAAAAAGGACAAGTTGTCTTGCTAATAAGAAGACACCATGATCACACTAATAGTATGCATCTCAGAGCTCTCAGATGCAAAAACTTTTATGTACACTCCCTCCAGCAGGAACATTACTCAAATAAAACCCAAGCAATATTCTTTTAACAGTAAGTTAAACTATCTAGTAGAATTACTTCAGATTCACATTGTGTGAACAAGCCATCAGTCAACAACTGCATGCTTGATCATGCCCTCTGGCTCCACATCCACAAGGGACCCGGCTCATCCAGATTTGCTTCTGCCACTATTAATGATGTGCATGCTTTTGTGTACAAACATGATCCTGGAACAGAGGGCAGAGCCAGAGCTGAAGAGAGAGAACACAAAGAAGCATTTTGTTCAACTTTCTCTTAGGCTCTTCAGTGTAGCAGAGGGTGGACCTTGGGTTATGGATGAAAGGGAAAAGGACCACAGTGCATAGAAAAACAGTTGTATTGCTTTAACATGTTCTGAGCTCTCTAATAATCCCTATAATACAGCCATTTTTTTAATCAATAGAAATTAGCCCAAGTGGTCAGGTGCTTCAAATCAGATTTTAAAAGAGGCCATGTGATTTCTTCATATTGTTTTGATGTGTGCAAGGATAAAGAAAACTGGTGGCACCACCAACAGGGTAGCAAACCAGCATTCAGGGAATCAGTCTGAGAACATACCATCCATCAACAGTCTGTTATCTAGGATTTCCCATTCCTGGAGAGTACTCATGACAATTAGTAATCCTTGACTTCTTAGATATTGCTGCAGAAAAGTTAAAAAACCCATAAACAGTATATACTGAGCTAGGAGGCTGGAACCCTTACCAGTTTTCAAAGTATACATTAATGAACAGACCTATTAAAAAATACCTGCAAATGATTCCTGATCTGTTTCTTGATAAAGGTAGCTTACCACAAAACCTTAACCCTTATGCTGTTCAAGAGAAAGGCAACAGCAACAGAACAGATCAATCACAAGTAGTTTCTTGGGAGAGAGAATTTAAAATCTTGCCCAGGCTTGTTAAAGTGCAGTCTTAAGATGGATGTTCTTCAGAGACAAACAACAAGACTGCATGGCTAGCTGTGGTTAGACACTGCTGCACAGCCTCCATGGGGAAGAAAAAGTCTTAGATAGCAAGTGTGAACACAATTCATGGGTATCTAGAATAATTATAGTAGATTACTTCAACATTATACCAGATAAAACTAGCACTGTCCTTTACATTCACATGAAAATCTGTTCATAGAGAATGTGAATAGATAAGCACAGTTCTGAATATTATTTGTATATTATTTATGTACTCAACCTGCAGCATACTTGCCAAAATAGATCTCAGGCCTCAGGAGCTTTTGCAAATGACTTAAACTCTTCAGAGAAGTGTTTGGTATGGACATAGAATGTCTGCATCTTCTCCCAGATAACAATTTGATGTTAAAAAATTGTTATCCAGAAAGAAGTTATAATGCATCTTTGAGTTTTGTAAACAAAGTATGCATATTTGCTGTTAGCTTTTGAGCATATCTTGTTCTTATATCCTTTTATATTAAAGATTGTGCTTATCCCTGCCAGGGATGTTCTTTGATGACAATACCATCCAATAAAGCACAGAAGAAATAAAGCACTAGTTTTCTGTGACCTGTTTATTATACTTATCCACTATATATGAGTCAACTAGTATGTTTTGAATAGTTTGTAAAATAGCTTATTTACTATAAATAGTTATTCACTGTGTTTCAGAAACTCCTAGAAACCAGCCAAAGCATTATAGGCACAGCAAGGCCACTGCATGTTTGTCCAATATTTGTAAATAACATTTTCTGAAATACCCTGTCAGACATTCTTCGTGTTGCTTTTAACTGTATAAGGCATAAAATTCACACAGATGGAGTTATGTCAGGCAGGGATTACGGCTGGATGAAAATCAAGGTATAGCAATTAACTTTGTCTATCAGTATCAGCCCCTTCCTTTCAAGAGATTAGAGACAAGTTATAGGTGTCAGGTACTTTTTCCCTGAGGCTCACAGGATAGCAGTGAAATCTTCATTTTCCAGGCAGTCTGAATGTACAGCTGAAAGAAGAATCTCCTTCTTAATGAGCAATAGTAAGTTGAAAGTGTCTATTAACATCTACTGCTGTGTCTTTATCTTTCTAGAGCTACACAATGGTACAGTGGTCATAACACTCTCTTTATAGGCTATAGTGTAGACTGTGTGACAAAGACAGAACGTAAATATGTTTTGAGAGAGAAAAAAAAATCATTTTTTAAAAAAATCAACATATATAAAAAAATTAACCTTTTACCATGATCAGCAGCTAGGGTTGACTCTCCATGTAGGGGTATAGATCCATTTTTTCTGTTCATTTGGATAGCTATTTGTTTTTCCATTGCGACAGACTGGCAGAAAAATGATCATGCTCAGGTGCTAGTTCAATTAAATTTGGGCAAATACATAAAATCTGAGACATCTATATGCAGCAGTATGGGATTGTATTGCCAGATCCATTTAGTTTTATTAAAACTCATCATATCCATTATAATTTTATTTACTATTTAAAAGTGACATTATTATAGGTTTGCTACTTTATCCCTAGTGCTAATCATACCACTGTTTCACTGGCTGGAGTCCTGTCCAACATATCTTTGTCCATGACCTTTCTGTACACTTTTTTTTTTTTTTAAAAAAAAC
>NDXB01011742.1:34025-52270 GCA_002631895.1 Agapornis roseicollis
AAAAAAAAAAAAAAAAAAGCCTAAAAGTCAGGAATTCAAAATTATGGTTCCCATAGCAACATTAAGTCCCTCTTGTTGCATTGCACATGCACTAAAAATAAACATGTAATGAAGTATCAGATTTTGTATGTCAAGGGGAGCAAGTGACTCTAACTTTAATTTTACTTGCTGGAGTTTTATAGATTTAAGTTCTCATCCCCAGTATTGCAGGTATGTGGTTTCACACTGACAAAGAGATACAATGCACAGCATCTATTTACAGCAAGTACATACACTCTGCTGGATGGGTGGCATTGATTTACACCAGCTGAGCTCAGGACCATTTGTGCATCTACATTTGGGGGTGCACTGAGTCTATAGAGGTGTGGGGACAGCACATTTATGTGCCACATACAGACATTCTTGGGGGTTCCCTTATAGCATCAGCAGTGCCAGAAAGAGGGGGCACAGGCACCACAGACCTTACCCAGCCTGTCATTGGCATCTCATTGCAAATACCAGCAGGAGCAGCAATAAACCAATATGCCATCCTGCTTCACTCTACAATTTGTAATTAGCAATCTGAAGGTATTTTTATATGGGAAAATAATTTAAAATATTTAGAAATTCCATGCAAATTGAGAGTTGAAGTATCTGGGAGTGCAAAATAAGGAATAGCAGCATAAGCAAAGAGTTCCCTTTCAAATTAGGAAAGGAAGAGTATTTTGCAAATGCTTCTGGTCTTTAATAACTTGATTCCAAGCTATTGGAATTCCAATAGCTTTTTTCCAAGTTATTTTTCCTCTCCAGAGAATGTGAAAACCAGAACACAAAGTATATCAGCAGTTCTAGTACTTCTTTTATATGAAGGTATCCTCAAAACCAGCTGGGTAACCGATTATTTCCTTTTACCTCCAGACCTGTTTGCACTTGTTTAGTACATTTTGTACATTTGTCCTAGACCATCTCATCTTGGAAGGAAGGGTTGTTTTCTCCTGCAATAAGGATGCAGCATGAAACACCATATGGCTCTAACTCATGACAAGGCTCTGAGATCATGGAGTTATAGAATACCAGGTTGGAAAGGGAGCTCAAGGATCATCTGATCCAATCTTTCTTGGCAAAAGCATGATCTAGACTACATGTTCCAGCATCCTATCCAGCTGAATCTTAAAAGTGTCCATCACTGGGGAATCCACCACTTCCCTGGGGTGATTATTCCAGTGTCTGCCTTACTGACTGTGAAAAATTTTCCTCTTGTGTCCAAGCTGAATCCCCCCAGAAGTAACTTGTACCCATTACTCCTCATCTATTCTATGTGACTCCTTATAAAAAGGATGTCTCAATTTTCCTTGCAGCCACTCTGGAACATGATCATAAGGTCTCCCTAAACTTTCTTTTCTCTAGGCTGAACAAACCCAGTTCTCTCAGCCTTTGCTCATATGGCTTCCCAGTCCTTGCATCATCTTTGTAGCCCTCTCTGGATCTTCTCCAGCCTGTCCACATCTTTTCTGCACAGCAGGGACCAAAACTGAACACAGTAGTCCAGGTGTGGCCTGACAAACACTGAGTACAGTGGGATAATGACTTCTCTAGCTCTGCTGGTGATGGACTTACTGATGTAACCCAGCAGTTTGTTGGCTTTCTTTGCTGCAGCTGCACACTGTTCACTCATACTGACCTTGTTGCCCACCAAGACCCCCACGTCCTTTTCCACAGAGCTGGTCCTCAGCTGGGTAAATCGCAGCCTGTGCTGTACTCCTGGATTATGTTTTCCCAGTTGCAAGACCTTACACTTATCCTTCTTGAACTTCGTAAGGCTTTTGTTACCCCACTCTTTCAGCCTACCCAGGTTTTCCTGAAGGGTGGCTCTCCCTTTCAAAGTGTCCACTTCCCCACTTCCCCACTCAGTTTGGCATCATCAGCAAGCTTTGTCAGGATACACTTGATCTCATCTTCCAGATCAATATTAATCCTTGAGAGACCCTACTAGTGATGGATCCCAGTTTGGAAAGAGCTATTTACCACCACCCTCTGGATGCAGCCAGTCAACCAGTTCCCCACTAACCACACAGATCACTTGTCTTCCCTAGAGATGCTGTAAAACCACTAATGCCTCCCATAAGCCACACTAACACAGTTTTGTTCAGCGTGAATTTACTAAATAATGGCCCTTGCATAGTTCCACTTAAAATAAATGGGTATCTGAAGGTAAATGTGGCATTAAATGAATTTAGCTTAAAAACAAATAACTCTTTGAGGGTCGGTTTTGTTAGTTTGTTTTGTTTTGAATTATACTAAAAAAAAAGCATGCAAAGAAAGACAAAGAAACATACAAGTGCAAATGTTTGTAATAAGGATCACAGGCAACAGGCAGAAAAACTGGATATGTTTGTTCCTTGAAAAGGACAAAGGNTTAAAAACAAATAACTCTTTGAGGGTTGGTTTTGTTAGTTTGTTTTGTTTTGAATTATACTAAAAAAAAGCATGCAAAGAAAGACAAAGAAACATACAAGTGCAAATGTTTGTAATAAGGATCACAGGCAACAGGCAGAAAAACTGGATATGTTTGTTCCTTGAAAAGGACAAAGGAGCAATAGCTCTTTACTGCAACATTTCCAGTGTTTTGAAAGAGGAAATCCAGATATACCCCTGATTTTCCTAATACTTCTAGCTTATAAAAAAAGTTTAATATAATGATTGCATCTTTAAAAATATGACTCTAGTCCAATAGGGTAAAACCACTGAATCTTTTCATGTGATTGGTATGATGTTTGGACTAAGTACATTTTAACTCAGAAAGCAGGCATGAGTCCATTTGCTATATTATTAACATGAGAATATGATATCTCTCCCGCAAGTTTAATGTCTAGATTATTCAGAAATCTCTGAATTCAGATGTACGTAATTCTTCCTTTCGAGTCATCAGAAAACAGAACTGATCTTAGAGCTCCTCTATGACAGTACTTGTGCTAATAATGCTAGGAGACCCTTTCTCAAAATGTTGTATCTAAATGACATCCCTGTGAAACACAAATTTAAATAGAAAAAGAAACCAAACCAACCCAAACAAAAAACCAAACAAAAATTGAAATGCTGTGACCAGCTCAACTAAAGAACCATGAGACACACTTCTATGATAATTCTAAAACTACTGCCTATAATACAGTAATTTTCAACATAAAAACCTGGAAAGTTCAGGGGTTTTCACAATCTTTTTAGTTAATTTAATCAGTTAAGTATTTTCTCTCTTCCATGAAACCACAGAATCCACCGATCAGTTTTATGCGACAGTATTCAGTGAAGCTATACCAGGGGCATATGTCTATTGCATCTAAACCTAAAAGGTCAAAAAATAGGTTTGTTTCACAGAAAGCGTGCACCAAATATTTAGCACAGTGACATTCCATATAATGAGCTTTACTGGTACATCCAAAGTCTTACTGATGATTGGCATAAGTTTTCAGAAAACATAATGCTAGAACTGGCCCCTCTGGAGCTTGTACCTCAAATGAACTCAGATACAGAAACATATTTCCCTTTCCCAAAGAGAAAACTCTGATGGCAGCTGGATAGCAGAGCTGTTTCACACAGATGTTATTGAAGGCAGAGTTTGCATCCTAGCTGCAAATCAACATATGGTATACTAGCTACAACTGTATTTTTCTATCTTTACTACTACTGACTCGAATTATTTATTACTGGCTACAGCAAGCCTCAAAGAAGAACAAAACAGAAAGTATTCCACCACCACACCTACTGTGCAAGACACAGACACACACTCACTTTCAAATTGATTAAGTGTTTTAAGACACCTCCTGACACTCCACAGAGCTGGTGGTGTGAATGAAGGGAACAGGCCTCAGCTGCTTCCCTCCAAACTGGTCTGCTTCAGGTGGCTGTCAGATAAGACTTGCCTGAATGACTTTGTACAGAAGTGAAGCAGTGAGCATACAGTTATCTTCTGTTGGTGTTCAGCAGTACCTGTTAGCAGGCACTGAGAAGTGGTAATATCTCTCTGCTCCAGTTTACTATGTCCTGACAGAGATTCATGCAAGCAGCCACTTAAGGAAACTAAAAACCAAAAAAACCCTACAAGAGTGTTTCGTGTTTATCTGATAGATTTTTTTTTTTTTAACTGTATGACCTCTATCAGGCTAACTGCAGGTTTAAATGCAGTGTAATTAAATGCATTTTAACACTTCTTACCTAATACTTTTATCTCCTTTAGACCAAGGATATCACACAGCTGGAGGGAAAACAAACACAAAAGCCTATGTTATCAGGGCATTTCTGTTGGTTAAGGAAGTGCAAATACTTGACACACAGAAGCCAGGCTTCTGACAGGACTAATCGGTCAGAATTTGGCTTGTATTTCCCTTGATTAACCATAAACAAAATACCACTTTAACAGACTCTTTGCTAGTGCTTTAGAAGGGTAATTCTGCATCCAGTGCTCCCCCATCCCTACAGAGTTCACTGCAGCTATAGGACATTTGCACTCTTCCCAATTCCTGTTCCACTCTTAGTCTGCCTTAACCAGTCTTTTCAATCTTTTGCCTTCCTGTTTATCCTAGATGAAATTTTCCAGAACTCTTCCCTTGGGAGTTAGCTCATTCCTTTCTTACTTGTACCCAGGCCGTCAGTCCTTACTGGATGTTCAGCTCCACAGCTGACAACAGCCAAAAGCCCATCAGGCAGCTACTCTGCCCGCATATTCCTGCAGCCTTCTTCCTAACTTCTTAGTATAAAGTTCTTGTATTGAGAATTAGTAGCTGTTACAGATTCAGACCAGGGTTTATTATTAATGTATTAATTCCATCTTTCATTTACATGCTTTGTGGGTTTGTGTTTTTATACATGTTTATACAGTACCTGACTGTAAGTGGTTGCTTGTATGAAACAGTTTGCTATTAATACAGGATATCTGAGGTGAGGCCAAAGTAGAGGGAAGAAATAATAAACAATAACTCATGCAGCTAATATATTGATGATTAATTAACATGAGTGATTCATTCAGTGCTATATCCAAACATTAAGCCAGACTGAAAGATGAAAGGGCAATTTAGAATAAGACACAGTTGTCAGCTGCAGTGTCTGAGACCTCAAATAATGGTCTAATTACAGCTCATCTGAAAGGTATCAGGGCCTTATCCTTTACAGGAAGTATTAATGGAAAATTACTTGCTTTTCAAAGCCAATAAACCCTTCTGCAGTTTCCGTATCAGCTCCCACCAGACATACATCTTTTTACACATGGGTGGTCTGTCACATGATGATTGACTGAATCTTTACAAGAAAAGGAGTAGAAAAATCACCATTTTGTGCAGATATGACCACTTCTGACTTTGGCAGGTAAGGCAGCCCAACACCAACCTAGTTGCAAAAGATAATATTCTCTTCAATTCTTTCATCTTCATAAGCACCAGCCAACACATCTATCTTTCTGTGTTAACTCTCAGATTATGACTTCTGCTGTGTTTTGTCCATTGGAACAGGTAACAATTTGCATGCTACTCAGTATTCCTCAGCATAGCAAAGTAGTGCTGAGTAGCACTTTGCTACACAAATGCAGTTACTGTAGCTAAGGTACTACTCATTGTAAGCAAGTACCTGACTTTTCTGCCCTTTTATTACAGTGATATGCATGATCAAAGACAAATGGAAGACTGTTCTGCCAGGATACAGGGACCCTGGATTATAGGCATTTATAGTGATGTACAGGGGGGTTGTATTCTAAGACCTGAGGAAGATTAAAAAATAAATATATATATTTCCCAGGATTAGGTTGTTGACATAGTTACCTAGGAAGAATAGGCCTGGCACCATGGGATCTAAGATGGTTCTGGAGTGAGTCACTAGGATATTCAGGTCTCCCAATTCAAATCAAGCAAATACACTTGTTGGCATTCTTCCCCCAAGGCTGGCCTCTGACCACTGAGGTGTTTGATACAGTAGTATAGCTGGTCGCATGGATTACTTCTAAACTTGCTCAACCCTGATAGTTTTGTAAAGGAAGCACCTATTCTCACCTTGCGATCACAGAAATCATCTGAAACCAAAAGCAGGAGGTACTGCTACACCAAGGATGGGCCAATGCTTACTCACATTTATTTATTTACAAAACAGATGCTTTCCAAAGGTAAGGTACAAGAAAGAATGCTAACAACTGGTTACCAGGTCAGTCTCTAGGCTATGTTTTAAAATACCTTTCAGTGCACCTGAACGTTACTGAAGCTAGAAAGAAGTAAGTCACCCACTACAATCTCACTTGAATAGTAAAGAACTGTCAGATGTGGAATCTGAATATCCAGTAACTACTAAGCAGAAACAGTTAGTCTCTCAGTGTGGGACATCTTTTTATTTGTGTTAATTATATTAATTAGAATTAGAACTTCCACCACTTCTTTTCATGCAGCTGTGTGGTGCTGGCTGCTATTGTTAGCAGTCATGGAAAATACTCCAACAGAGGGCACCAAGAAAATTACTTACAATCTGAACACCCACACAATCCTGTCACATTGGAAAGACTGCAGACAGCATAACTAATAAAGTTATTGTGCTATTTTGAAAGACTAATAGCATGTTTGAAGAGACCATATTAACCCTGTTGTAAAGTATTGATTGCACTCCATAGTAAAGGAAATAATGAAACAACAAAGACATAGTGTTTTAATTCTTTTCCTGTTTGCTCTTCCTAGTTTTACTGTGTTTCAATTTACACCTGTATTTGAGAACAGAGGAAATGTATCACCTTTGGTTCACAAAGAGTGTTTTATTTTCATAGACACTCTTTCAGCAGCTTGATGCTTTTAAAATTGTACTTCAATTACAGAAAATGGTTGTGAATATGAAAGAAATTCAAGTCTAAAACTGCTTGAACCCTGTTTGTCATGTTTACTTCGGTGTGAAAAAAAAGTCAACAAAAATGTCAAAAGACATCAGCTGCTTGTCTCCAGATATTGGGTATAGACATGTTATTATAAAAAAAGGTATAATTATCATTTCAGTCTCTAAGGAAATGCTTTAATTCTATACCACTGCTTTACAAAGGAGCAAAACAAGTAGTGTGTCTTTTATAACAATTTGCTGTTGTTTTGAAAGCACATCTGCATGCATGCATCTAGCAATACAATGCCATTGTATAAAGCTATTCTAGATGAGGTTGAGGCAAATATTATCGTAATTTTGAGATTTAACATTTTCACAGCATTTAAAGCTGTGTCCCTCTCATTAAAATAATATGATTCACTTAGTTCTAGATTTGTTTAAACTTGATAAAAGCTATTTTTTTATTCTGTTCTAAACAGTAAGTTTGAAGGCAAGAGGATAGCTGAATTAGCAGAGAATGATGGACATTTCTGAGACCATCTTCTATATACACCAGTATACAAAAATCAGTTATTACTCTTTTTTATTGTAAATGAACATCATTTGTAATCATTCTCTGAGTTGATCTAGTATATAAAAAAAAAATCACATCTTTTTTTTTTTTTTCTTTCCCCAAATGGTGCTTTTAAGAGCATGATTCCTGTAATTGCATTTCCTTCCTTTTCTATGAGAGTATCTGTAAAACCATTTGGCATCTCATCAGCAAAAACAGCAGATGGAGAAAGGCCTTCCTACGTGCTCTGTCAAGGGAATTGCAAGTTTAGGTGGGGTTTTAATAGACATCAAGGATTTAGTGAGATGCTAAAGATTGCATGCCTTCATTGTACCTATTATTTTTGCCTTTCTCTTAATAGAAATGAAAACAATTACTGTGCAGAAAAGATTTAGCTTCTCTTTGAGAGTATTATACCATATGGTATGGGGGATGTATAGCTGACAAAATGAATGTAAAACTGAAGTACATACACTTCAGATGATGCTAGTTGAACTAAATTTATGTTTCAGATTTTAACTGAACTCATAGAAAAGTTTACAAATAGCAAAAGGGCTTCGTATGTTAATAGCAATTCAAGTAAGACATAAAAATACTTGTTACTGAGTTTGGCTTTATATAAAAATGGCCTTAGGGACCAAAGAACATTTCAACAGACAGCTAAGTAATCACTGTAATTATAAGAATGAAAACCAAGTTTTTCCAAGTAACAGTCTTGTTATCACATGATAGCACATGAAATTGTAAACAGCAAATATTTGTCTTGGTTACTGGGAAAAGAGATTTTCCTGATAGGACATGCTGTTCATAGATGAGGCATGAAGATATTTGTACTGGCCATTCTGGGAGTTAAAAAACCAACCCTTTTTGTAGGAAAGCAAACTCACAGCCTGTATCTGGCATATTTCACAGGAAGCCATTAAAAAAACAGTATCTGATGAGTTAAGCCCTCAGCAAACTTACCAAAACCAACTCCATTACCCTGAATTTCCACTTCTTGTGAGTAAATAAATGTGCTCCCAAGAAGTTCCTTAATGTTCTCAAAATCCAACAGGACATGAAAGCAGTGTCAAGATTTTCCATTAGGCATATATGTGAAATGTTTGGTCTTGTGCAGATTCTAGAGCTGGATGGAAAGATTTTCTAAATGACCTTCAATGGCCAAAAGTCTTCCAATTTTTCAGGGTATGAATTCCCTTCTTGTCTTTGAAGATGGAGGGAATTGCTGTCATTCTCTAGAGTTCAGTGTGGAAATACAGAAATAACAGAGCTCAGTGTTAGGTAGACTTTTATCGACATGAAGAGCATATTCACATCTTTGAAGCAAACGTTATTTGTAGAGAATGGGAGAAAAAGAAAAAAAACCCATCATTTGGGGACTTTGGGAATAGAATAATGTTGAGTTATTAGTTACAGTGTTATAAAAGCACAGGGGACTTGTACCTAGAACACTGCAACTGCAGCAAGGTCTCTTAAATCAGATTTCAAAGAGCTCAGTATCTGGGTGCACAGGGGAGGAACATGAGCTATTAATTGCAATCTTAATCATATACTGCCACCGTAGTAGTGCAAGGTAGCACTTCACCACATGTTCACAAAGACCAAATGTCCCTTCAGTGATTTCTGCTACTGCTGAGTTCCTTGCACCAAGCCTCTACAGAACCTACTTTTCAGAAAGGAAAAAAAAAATATTGTATTTTATTTGTCCTGCTTGAGCAGATTCTTGACCAAAATTCACCACAGTCACATAATTTTAAACTCACTCTCTGAGTACTAAATGCCAGGCATGGGCGTAAAAAAAAAAGATCCTGGGGAGTTTCTCTGGTCACCTTTGTTCTGCATTTTTTTTCCTTCCTTACTTCCTTCTATTTCTCTTTGATCACAAGAGTATTCCTACCTCAATCTTGCCTTCTCCCTTGTTGATGCCTGCTGTCCTGAGGCAGCCATATGCCCAACCAACGCTCTCCTTTTCCTATCTCCACCACAGAATGCTGTGTTGGCTTCCTTGAAACAGGAATGTGCCAAAAAACCTGATCATTAAGAATATCTCCTCATTTACATCTCCAGTGTATCACTTTCTAAAATGGTACTGAAGCATTTTACCATCTATAATCCTCCTAATCTACATCTGTGAAAATCTCTTGCAATAACCAGTGTGCAAATAACCACTCATTCAATATGTTATTCACTGTCACATGCTCAGGCTGCTCCCCTAACTATTTCTTCTGAACTCACAGAAATGTATAGCCATGCAAGAAGAGTCACAAAAATATGATATGCCACTCATGGCATATCCCTATCAGTTTCAAAGAGGCGCCAAAGCAGTGAAATGTATATGATCATCCTCATGTATCATCAGCTAAGAACACTTTCCCCGGTCAAACGAATGCAAAAATATAACCTATCTTCCTTTTTCTTTCAAAGGACACTCAGAGCAGCTGGAAGGCTCAGGTGATCAGAAACAAGATATTAAGGCATTTCTCTATGAAGAAACACAGTTCAGATTCAGACCAGATCAGTCCTAAATGAAAGTCACTACCATGTAAGCTGATGTTTTCAAACATACAGATCACAGAAACTGCATCACAGCGGTGAGTATCTTTGGCAAAGACAAAGAACCACATAGCCTAGATAACTAAAATGACCTCTAGTTTCCCTGGCCATGTAGATCAGGGCTGAAATACACTGGCTGGGTAGCTCACAGAAAGTTGCATTTTTACTAGTTGTGCTGTACATGTACTTGGGATAAACAGAGGGCTTTCAGGCTCCCAGGGCTGTCAATCTGTCATCTTCCACACATACAGAGAACAGGTTTTGCCTTTTAGAAGAAAGAACACTGTGAACAGAAACTCATCATTAATCAGGGCTTATTTCTCCATGTGAAAAAAAAAAAAAAGAGAAGCAGAGTCAAGTCACAATCTCCCCATTTGGAACTCCATTCCACTTCACAAGCTGTGGATAAAGAATATAAAGTAGAATCAGAAAGTTTGTCCTTAGAGAAATGAAAAAGAAACACTTAGGTCTCTGTGTGGGATATGCTACTCTGTGGAAGTTGAATAAACTTGTACAATATACAATGCTATGACTCACAGTGCTGGTTGGAAGAGCACTGTATGCTACCCATCAAACATTTGCTTCAAGACAATCCTTGAAACTTTGAACACAGCAGGATGAGAAGATCACAAACCTCTCTGGAATCTGTGCATGCTGCTAGGCACTCTACCTGCCTTATAGCAACTGTGGTTATAAAAACCCCTTCATGTGTTAACCTGAAAAAAAATTAATGAGACTGCTTATAATTTATGACTGGATAGGTAGGATTCCACTCTGTGATCCCAAGAACTTGTTGGAGTACTCTTAGTTTAAGTCAATCACAGAATTATAGAATAACTTATCTTCTTCAGGTGTCAGAAATGCAAATTTAATTGTAAATCAGGCATGACTCAAATTCCTGACAGTTGATGATTAAAAAATTACAATAAAATTAATTTTAACTTAAGTGCTTGCTAACAATACATTTTTAATAATTTTATTACTGACAACCCCCTCTGAGATCTATAGTATACAGATAAAACAATAATTAATGTAGGCAAAAGCAAAGACTAATTTAGAGAGATATTGTCAAGAACACTTTTGGAACTTAAAGCTTGACACATTTTCAAAATCAAGTTGATTACTCACTGAAAACTATTATGAGCAGAGTGTTAGTTAAAGACTTAGACTGTACTAAAATAAAGACTGAATATCTTTTCAGACCTTTGGGTTAGTTGAGCAGAAGTGTGGTCACTTAACAGAGGGTATTGTTGGATGACACTATTACTGACCATGTTACACAGAAAGCAAACAAATCATCCCTTTCAGTGTCTTTAAAAGCTAAATCTTGAAATCTCAGCAATTTCTCAGGGTACTTTGTATTTTTACCAGTTTGGGTGTTTTAATATACATTTTCTCATCCAAATTGTTTGAAAACACCCTCAGAAAGTAGGGTGGAGAGGAAGTTGTAAGATCTGGCCCAATCTAGAAGCCATTAAATGAATGAGGCCCTGATTGCAGTGAGACTATTCGCAGTACCATGTGGAGAGCCAGTGTTGCTAGATTGGGCTCTAGTTGATTATATAAAGAAACTAACCAAATAACTAGACCTGAAATCCAAATAAAACCTGCAGTTAGATGGAGTTCATTGGAATCTTAACCATTCATCTGTAGAAACTGCAGGGGTTTTGGTAATTGTTGTCTTTTTCTTCCTGCTGAATAAGCTAGTAATTTTCTCCAAGACAAACATCACTTGTATTCATAGTTTCTTAATTTTGCTTCATCATTTTCTATCATATGCTCAGGGAAAATGATTTAATGATATTGTTGGTTTAGTGGTGGTGTCGGTAGTGCTGTCATTATACTGGTGTCACATAGTCAACAGTCATTAAGTGCTGGCACTCAGGCGCACGCTGTAAGGGGAGCAAACAACTACCTGCTGACTCTCTTTTGGACACCAAAACTTAGACAAATGTGCCAAATTATTGTGAAAAGAACCTAAAAGCATTTTGGAATTTCCTGGAGACCAAAATCTTGCTGACTTAGAAAGCCTCGGATTCAGGTCCACTGGAAGTTACTATGATACACTTTCCTGGGGACAGATTCATTCTTAAACACCTCCTTGAAGTGTCTGAGCCTAGAAGAGAACTCTGCCCTTCATCTTCAGAGGATGAGCAGCCAAGAAGGGGGAGGAATAGACTGGAACATGGAGGGAAAAAAAAGGCTGAGATCCTACAGATTGCCTCAGGTCTCCAGAGGCAGTTTTGACTTAGGAAGATAATAAGCTACCAAACCCAAGCTTGAGGTTAACAAAGGCCAGTCCTTTAGACAGGAACATGGCCTTGTAAACTTCATCAGTGCTACTACTGCTGTCAGCACAATAAGGATGTAGGGTTCCTGTTTGCATCTGAAATGCCCCCAATGCAGAAGAGATGGGATAATGCAGATTGTAACAGTAAAATGTGCCGATTAAGTTACTGAACCTGGAGAAACTACTTTTTTGTAGGGTAAAGGAAGATCCACAAACAATTTCAGTCTGCAAGCAAATATTGATGGCAACCTGAGGACTGTGATTTGTTTGGAGGAAGTGGCATTTGGAAGAAGTCAGGCAAAACAAAGGATATGGGCTTATTTATAGCAGATAAAAGGATGGTAATTTACCGCAATATATTTTTCACAGCTGAAGAAGATTGGCATTGCATTTACCATATTATTCTTGAACTGTTCTTCTGTTCCCTAGTTGGTCATCATTGAGATAAAATGGACAGCAATACAGCTCAAATGAGTGAGTGTAGCCATGACAATAAAGAATCACCCCAAGTACAGAGAGAGTTAAAAAAGCAACCAAGTTCATTATAAAAGCTGTCAGATTATTCTACATAAAGTGTAAAGACATTTTGCTTGGCCCTGCAAGCAAAGATCTATCGGTCCTGCAAGTGAAGATTTATTTTTAAAACTAAAATGAACAATCAGGCCAGGTAAAACCTCTGTCTCACATAAGTGACTGTGTGAACCTTTTTTCAGGAAACCATAAATTCTATAACAAGTTTTCTGTTAAATCCCACTAATTCTGCTCTACGGAGATTCGACTTTTCAACACTTTCCAGACTCTAAGAAAATTACTACTAAATGTATGACGGTATCCTGTCTCACACAGCATTGTCTTTGACAATGATGTTTTCTCCAGCTTTTCTGACTTGTTCATATAAACTTATTCTAGAGAAAGGAGACCAGGTATTGCAGAACTTAAACTGGATATAAGAAATGGATATATGAAAGTTTTAAATTTAGATCTGAAAACTAACTTTACACGTGGTGCCAGCATCCTGACATACAGTAATTCAGAGTGAGTCACTTGCCATTCAGCA
Organism: Agapornis roseicollis; assembly: GCA_002631895.1. NCBI lineage: Eukaryota > Metazoa > Chordata > Aves > Psittaciformes > Psittacidae > Agapornis > Agapornis roseicollis. The sequence goes on from NDXB01011742.1 coordinate 47,289, forward strand.
AAGAGAGAGAATTATAATTCAACTGCCGACAAACTTGCTGGGCAGAAGTAAACCTACTTTGGATAAGATATATACACATCTATTCTGGGATAGGGTAGCCTTTTCCATTTTAGTAGCTTATTTTAAAAATTGGGAATTCAAGACAACACTTCAGCTCTGAAATAAAGGAACATAAAAGAGGAAATTTGGGGCTTTATGGTAGATATCTGAAAGTCACACTGAAATCTTAAAGTTAAAGTACACAGAAGTGAGGCAGTAATATTTTAAGCGCAACCAGAAAAATAGCTGTTAGACCCCAGAGACAAAGTCTTTATGAGTTTGTAAGATTTATCTGATGAGATTTTCCACTTTGGAAGAAAAGTTTAGTAGCGGCTTATGAAAGACTGTTCTAATAGAGAAAGCCTTTGTGGAATGACACAAGCAATCACTATACCAGATGTCAGTTGTGACTTGTGAGTCTTCTGAGTATGTATTAATGTCACTCCATTAATTTCCCTCAGGGATGAAATCTGCCTAAAACTACAGAGAGTATGGCACCCATGAATTTTCAGCAATTGTTTCTGCAGAATTATCTTCAGAGCATTAGCATTTCATTGGTTTTATATAAGATGAAGAAATAATTCAATATACATTCCTCGTTCTTTGGGAGGTCATACATCCCTGACCCAGCTGACAAATTTACATGGTAGGCTGAAGAAGAGAGGGCTATATTTTGCTTAGCTTCTTTCCCTTCCCTGTTGCAGATAATGCCAGAAAACCCATGCCAGATGTGACCTTTCCTTTTCAGGTGGGCTATCAATGATCAACAGTGTAGCCATAGGAATGAGGTGCACATATCTGGATCCCAGTTTTGCTTTCAGTTGTTAGCCAGTGAGGCTGCAAAAATAAATGTGAGTGTAATGCTGAACTCAAAATGTCTTTAATCATATTCTTGTTCCCTTGAGTATGGCCTGATTGATTGCATATTTCAATTTTCATTCCTGGCTATCATTAATATCTGTGAAGGTAAGATTGAATCATATACTGGGCTTCTTGAGCCTCTTTCTTATTCAAATCATAGCCATCTCTTGGTTAACAACAAGAACATGAATATATTCCTTTTTAATGGATAAATGTGCCGGAGGAATGGGTAATGTGTTTTATATTGTCACTTTCTTGTGCTTGTTTATGCTCAGGGTTGTTTTCCTTAGATCATTTTATATTCAGGCAGTCTCATCAGTTACCCTCATATGTATCTATTTCCAATTAACAAGAAGAGATGGAAAAATGTAAGAATTCAGATCTCATAAAAGTTTTGAGTGCACCACTGTAACACCAACAATTATTACAGGAAGAGTAATTGCTTTCCCCCAAGCCAACCCTAGCTTTTTTTAATTTCAGTAACGGGCTTTGCAGTAGCCTATATTGGACATTTATGCTTGCATTAAGCAAAACAAAATCACTACTGATCCCAGCAGATGTGCTGAACACTACAGAGCTCTTTGTTACTTAAAAGTAATTTTTGATTTAGAATCTTTATTTATTTCACTTCAAGGTTTTCTTGAATAAGTCTTCTTTCAGATAAGAGTTCAGCAATGCCTGGTATTGAGGATATAATGGTAAGCTCAAGAATGCAACTTCCATTAAGTGAGGGAAGACTGAATTCTCAATTTATTGTACTTCTAAATAATTAATTTGCCTCCAAGGCCCCTTAATAAACTGATCATTGAATGTAGTACAAGTGGACGTAACAGCATTGTGAAAGGTCTTAAGGCTATGGACAACTTGCATGTCATTTCTTTCCCTAGATAAATCACACTATTCAAATAAAGTCATCAAATTTTTTATCAGTAATGGGGCCAGGGTTTGGCATTCAGAAATGCATTTCTTATGTCTGTTTTGTATGAGATGTCTCCTCTGTGACCTCCAAATTACTTAAATCTTGTAAAAAAGCCTAGGAAAGAGATATTTAAGTGTTTCCAGGCCTATCATTTGACAATGCTCACAAACTGTGTGCTCTTTAAAGGTTTTTGGAGGAAATTACCCAACTCTACATTTCTTTTTATGTACAAAATATCACCTTGTTGCTTGTGCCAATCACAGCACACTAAGACCAGGTAAAAGCTGGATGAAAAGTGCAGTGTGATTTTGGACAACATTGATTTTACTTTTAATTTGTTTTTCATCTATTAATTTTTTACAAACACCCTACTCACTGAATTTTAAATGTGCATGTTTACCCAATTAAGCCACAAATATATGCAGATTTACCTAGAAAAGGAACAGAAGCAATATTATTTGATTTATCCTACTGATCGCAGTGAATCATTTAGCCCAGAAAGCCACAGCTAAAATGATTTCTCTAGATGGCTCATCTATATATTATCCTCTTACAATCCTTTTTCTATCAGCTTCTAGTTTTCATTGCATCAGAATAACACCTGCAAGACCTCATCTGACTCAACCATTCTCCATTTTGGATCAATTTCCCTGCTGTACTTCAGTGGCAACATACCCCCTAAGGCCATCTGTCCATTTTTCTCCCAGTTTCTTATGAATCTTTGAAGGGCATATTGAGTACCCTTTTGGAGCTGTTCCAAACCCTGAACAAAAACCTTCAACTGAGTTCAAGCTCAGCTTTAGTGTTGTGGGCTTTAAAGCTCCACATGCTTTCAAACTGTTGCAAACAGCAGGTACAAGTATAATAATCTAAAAGGATTTGGCTAATCGGTACAGAAAAGCAATGCACCTCTGCAAGTCCTCAGAAACTTCTTACATCTTATTGGTATCTTTCCCAGTTTCAAAAATGTGAGATTTCATCCTACATTTCTAATGAGGAATACAAGCACGAAAGTGTGACAAATGGCATGGGGGTAGAAGATAACTAGTAAAAGGCTTCTAGGCAATGTGGAAAGATGTATTTGCTTACACCCATACATACAGAAAACGTGTTAAAAGAATTTGTTTAAAACTAAATAGTTCTGGGGAGTTTAATACATTCTTAATCACCTATAGATACACTGTGCTTTACCTACTAGCTGCTGCCAAAAGACATTCCTTGCTTTACCACAGAATAGTCTGGGTTGTAAAGAGTCTTAAAGGTCATCCAGTTCCAACCGCCTGCCATGGTCAGGGACACCTTCCACTAGACCAAGTTGTTCAAAGTCTCATTCAACCTGGCCTTGAACACTTCCAGGACTGGGCAGCCACAGCTTCTCTGGCCAACCTGTGCCAGTGTCTCACCACCCTTACAATAAGGAATTTCTTCCTAATATCTAAATCTACCTTCTCTCAGTTTAAAACTATCCCCTTGTCCTATCACTGCATGACCTTGTCAAAAGTCTCTTTCCAGATTCCATGGTTTTAGGTAATTTTTCTTGTCTTGAGGTACTGAAGGACTTCTCTAACGTCTCTCCAGAGCTCCCTCTTCTCCAGGCTGAACAGCTCCAGCTCTCTCAGCCTGTCTTCACAGAAGAGGTGCTCCAGCCCTCTGATCATCTCAGTGGCCCTCCTCTAGACTCACTCCAATAGGTCCACATTCTTCTTATGTCAGGGTCCCAAGAGCTGAGCACAGTACTCCAGGTGTGAACTCAGGAGAGCAGAGTAGAGGAGGAGAATCATCTCCCTTGACCTGCTGACCATGATCCTTTTGATGCCGCCCAGCATACAGTTGGCTTTCTGGCCTTTCCATCAACCAACACCCCCGGTAAGATGCCATTTAGCCAAATAGTGTCTTACAGAACAAGACTCTTAACATGGGGATTTTTACAGAAAAGTTTCTTTGATGCTTAGACAAATTCAGATACCAGTTCCTTTCTGGACTGGACCCTGACGTAAGGAATGCACAGTACAATGTAATTTTGAAGGATGGAATTCAGTAAAACAATTTATTTCAGGACAAGGCTATGCTTCACTCCTTGAAGGCTATTCCCATGCTATATTTCAGTTGTCAACTATTTTGTCTGATCAAAGAAAAATAAAACAGGATTTGGTCAATAATACGAATGTGCTCCTCTTTAAAATCACAGGCTATTTTATCAAAACTGCAGAAATGAAAAGCAGATAAAAGCACTACCCTATCTCTGGGTAAAGAACAGGAAGTTCTAGGTTGAAAAGTGAACATTGCTGAGAAAGGTAGTCAAGTAAGAACAAGAGACTCAGGATGGAAAATCCTACATGACTCTCTGTTATCACCCAAACCTGTCATTAGCTCTTATGACAGGAGGGCTGGAGAATGTGAGCTGCAGAGTTGCCCCTGCAGACCAACAGAGGGCAGTTCCCAGGTTGTATGCCCTATTCTCACCATGTGCCACAAGTAGCTGGGTGAATGTAAGATGCTCATATTTGGGAGCTATCTTCCTAGTCCACCTGTGCACACATGATATGCAGCAGTGAAACTCCATCCTTTTTAGGATGCCTTACACTTGCATCTGAAAAGCCACTGTATGAAAGAAGACTATTCAAAGACATCGGTAAGATTCAGCATTGTCTCCTCTCCAGTCTACGTGTCCATGGTTTGTTATGACAAAAAGCATTGGCCACTGGTTCTCTGTGGAATTAGTCAGCTCTATAAAAGGTTCTTTGAGCACTAGACAATAAAATAACACATTTAATCAAAATTTGCAGTACATTTTATGGAGATTTCTTTTTTCACAAAAGTCAAAATACAATGAAGATACTACCTGAGCATTACTGGGTAACACCAAGAAACTCTGAGTCAATAGAATTCTCATTTTTCTTTAGGATCTACAACCTTGAACAGCCAGATCTTCAAGGGCTTGGATCTCACTAAGGCTTATAAAGTAAGTGAGTAGATTTTCACATAGGAAGCAAAAGTGCAGAGGGGTGAAAAGTTGGGTGGGAGTGGTAGAATAATGAGAATTCTTGACTATCTGATCTCTTGGCTAGAAAAATTTTATTTAAATCTCTCAAAATCCCTTTGTGCATGAGGAGAATGGTTAGAAGTCCCTGGGGGAAAAAAAAAAAAAAAAAAAAAAAAAAAA
>NDXB01011742.1:59449-87338 GCA_002631895.1 Agapornis roseicollis
CCCCCCCCCCCAATAAAATTGTTACAGTCTGTCTTTAGGAGAGACTCTAACACATAAATTTGGTATTATAAAGTAGATGATGTTATTTGTTTTATAAGGGTTTTTGTAATTAAATATACTTACAGAGAAATAGACAAAAATTGTAATAAACATTTTTTATTTATTTGTAATCATATAGTAGAAGAGATTAAGTGCTTTATGAAAATGCTTTAAAATATTTTTTTAGTAATTAAACTCAAATTAGTCCTTTGCTGTCAGAAGAGCAAAAGTTGCTTCAGTGAGATTTTATCATTAAATGTGCTACAATTTGCATGTGATATACAAGAAACACTTGTGCAGGTAGGTGTATAGGTATGAGACTTTTCAGTAGCATTTTTTTCCACCAAGCTGTTAAAATGTATTGACAAATGATATAGAAGATGAGTAGAATTAAAAGCGAAGTTAGTTTGTTGCTTTTACCCCCTCCTTCCCAAATGTTTTCCTTTCCTTTATACATTCAGTTTCTTCTATGGCACTGATGGTTCAGCCATCACTTGTCTTTCTATATTTTCTATATTTTGCAGTATTACAATTATAAATATATGTACATTTTCAAAATGGCACTTAGCTGTTTCAGGTGGAACTGAAAGCACCCAGAATGAACACGACCCCAGGAGGCTTGTTTAGATCCTTTGTCTGAGAAATCAAGGTACTGCTTGATCAGTTTCATAGTAATGTAAGTGGTGTGCAAACAGGCAGATGTCCTGCCCTTACTTAAGATCCGTTTGCGATAATTAAAATAAAAAAAAAGGGAGAGGTTTAAGAAACCTGCACAGGATTGGAGCAAAGCTCTGCCTAGCTCAGTGTGCAGCCTCTGATGGTGGACACTCTGGGGAGAGGGATCTGGGGATGAGCGACTTCCTCTGTCTGTCCGCAGTAACAGTTCTTGTAACCATGATCATCCCTGGCAACATCTTCAGCTTATATTGCATTTATTGTCTTCTTCACTTTGTGACAAGGAATCTATATGTCATGAGAAAAGCTATTGTCCTTTGTTTTTTGAAATTACTAGTTTTATTTAATATCTCTTAGCTCTTTTACTTAAAGATGATTAGCAATTTTTCTCAATTTACCTTCCTCCTGCCATACAGCATTTTTCCACCCTCCCTCAACCATTCCTTTTCTAGTCAGAAAAGTCCATTTGTAGCCACTTGCTATGAAGGTACCATTCCATATCTTCTTTTAATGCTTTACCAGCCTTCTCTTTCTGTTCCAGTTCTACATTGCTCAGGGTATCTGAGAGGATTTATACATTGCTTAACAGTGATTTCTGTTCTGTTCCCTGTCTTTAGTGAAATAGCTCCTGGCATTTGCTTTGCTTTTTTGACCATTTGTTCCACTCCTAGTTGTGAGGTGACACTTTTATGGAACTATCTATTTTATTATTGAAAAGCTGGCATCTTGTGGTTAAATGATGGTCTGTGGGGTGGCTGTGCCAGTGGACAGCAGGACTCCGGGAAAGGGGAGAGTCTTTAGCCAGCCCTTTTTAGGGAGGTGTGAGCTGAGATGAAAACTTTTAAGCAAGGCTCTTAAAGAACCCATGACCTCGTGTTGGAAGTCTGGGAGAGTTAGCCTGTTTAATACTTAGCACTGTAGTCTGTCTCCTCTTTCTGAAATGCCGTTAATATAAGCGAGTTAAAAAGAGTTTATTCTCTCAAACATAAAGATTGACAATACCTGAATTAACATGTAGAGAACTGCAGTTCTGCTGCCTCGTTAGTTGCTTCTTACTCTGGAATCTTTATGGTGTCTTTGTATGACCTCTTCAGCTGGAAGACTGTTCATCTAACCTCTCACAGGTTGTCACCAACTGTCAGCTTTGCTTTTCGTTAGCATCTGTTTTGGTGAAATCTCTACTTTTCCTTCTGCAGCACAGGTCCTGTTGAATGTATAATAGGAAGCTTCCAAAAGTATTGCTTTAGTCCTGATAACTGAGTAAGTCAGGACGTACCTCATGTTTTCACATGCTGATGGGATCTCATCTGTCATAGTTTATTATTGTCATGGACAGATGCCTTTGTAGTGCTGCTCCAAGAAGTGTGCACTCTGATTTGGAGTGCCAGGCACAATCTGTTGATGCCATTAAGCCAATTTTAAGTTACAGCTGCCACAGAGTGGGGCATTTCCATCACTTCATGCCTCTCAGGTCTTTGCCTGTGCTAGATCTGGTCATCATGTGGCTTGTGGGTGATTTGATTTAGCTTTATGTGAATCTTCTGGGAAGAAAGATGGTTAATTTCCTTTGATCCCTGAGTTTGTGGCCACATAAATTTGATGTATGGGAGGATGGGGGCTGATGGTGGGATGGCTCAGTTTGACAACAAGCTGTAATAACACCACAGCTTATGTAAGGTGAACCTGTGCTGTTCTGACACTTGCTGTTGCTATAGTCTGTTTGCTTTGCAGGGCTTTGTTCACCCGAAGAAGTGCAAAGATGAGGCAGGAGGGCACAGAGAGGGGTGGGAAGAGAGGCCTGATGTTCCTTCTGGAGCTGTGAAGGGTTAGACTGAGTGAAGGTGGTTATGGCTGCATTCTGGCTGACTGCATGGAAACTGATGACACAATGCTAATGTATCTTTACATGACATGCATCTTTGAGTAAACTGGGCTTAAATATAATCTTTCATTACAATAGATAGATAAGGCATTTATTATATAAGGGTATAAGCAAAAAATGGCCTATTAATGGCACCTAATAGAGATCAGGTGTGATGACAAGGAGTAGAGGGCTTGGAGGAGGTGACACCCAGATACCAGGCTAGAATTAAAGGATGTTGTGACATTCAGTTTGGGGTGCAGCAGGAACCAGTTTAAAGCTGGGTTCTGCAGTTTCACCTTTTTCCCCACTTGATCTGTCCTTCCATATCCTGTGGGGTTTTTAAATAGGATTTTCCATGAGACATGTGGATGGGGGTAGAAGAGGGGAAAATGAATTCTAAAGTCCAGGGTGAGCCAGTTGAGGAGTGGTAAATGGCATTGGTGAGAATTTTATAGTATCTGACTGAGCATAAGGTGTTGCTGCACCTCATTTTGTAGGTCAGCAGGCTATTACCTCATGGTAATAGCAGCCTTCCTGACCAGCTGCTTCCTGGTAAGCCTCGACTACAAGTGAGTTTATACATCATTTAAAACTATGCCAACTACCCAATTTGAAGTCAGCTATAGAGCATACTTACAATGTAGTTTAAAGTCACTTGGACTCTACTCTTACCAGGAAGCTGTATAGTTGAAAGTCATATTTGTGTTTTCTAGAAGTTTTATAAATATTAGAAACATACAGAAATATTTTCTGGAAGGAGACTATTAGTATTTATGTCAACTCAGTGCTGTGTTTAAACAAAGAAACAAACAAGCAAAGAAGCTACATGCCCCTAAGACACTGAATGTGACAAAAGAATAGCTGTTTTGTAGGGTTTTTTGTAAGTGTAACCCTCAACACATAAGCAATGTACCCTCAGACTTGAAAAGCTGATGGTGACATGAAGCTATTTTAAATCCCTTTTTTTTCCTTCTAAATGTTGAGGGACTCAATAACCATTAATATTGTGGGAATAAGCTTAAAATCATCCATTATAAAGAATATTTATTTGCTTAAGGAGCTCCTTTTAATTGACTTAATATCTGACACTGTTCTCTGTAAATAAGCTGCATTTGTTCATTGAAAGGTAAAAGCTAAGTATTGATCGGTGAATTTGAAACAATATAGGCCTTTAGGTTTGCTTTGTGTTACTGAAACTTAATTTCCATAAAAGTTGGAGTTTTTATTAAAAAATTATGAATTTCAGTTAATAACCATTTATTTGATGGTCTAACCAAATCTATTCTGTGGTTCCTGTCATGGCCAAATCTTTGTCTTGACAGCCTTTGCACTGTTTTATTTTAAACAGCCTAAAAATATCAGATGCTATCTAATATTATACCTACTATGGAAACAATGATCTAATGGCATATTTCTGTAACTTATTTTATTTGAAGGAATGTGTACAAATAATTCTGTAAAATAGTTGAGAATTTCTGCTGTTGATAGATAAAGTGGTTGTAGAGTTGAGGCTACTGAACTGGGCCTCAGCAGGGACAATTTATCCTTAAAGCACTGGGTAGATGATCAGGAATTCAAGTCAATGTATTTGTTGAAACATCTGTAATACATAACTGGATTTGGGGGTAAGAACATAACCATATAGCAGCAAGACTTTCTATAGAATAATAGCATGACATGTAAATGATGTGCTGATCTCTGATTTAAAACATCTAAGTCTCTTTATAGAGCATGGGGTAGTGGTGGCCACTGCCAGCAAGTACCTCCCAAAAATCATAGCAGTGTTACAGTAATGGGGCAACTTTGTTCTGATAACTTTGATTTGCTTTCTCAGGCAAAATGAGTCACAATTGTAAATGCATATTCCTGTAGGTTTAAATCTTGGGACTACATTAGGATTTTTTGCTGGCATAGCTGTATTTGCTAATAGATTTGTATGGGTTTGTTTACCCCAAATTACTCAATGGTAGGCAGGAGAAAAAAACAAACCAAACCAAACCCAAACAACAAAAAACCCCAAAGCACAAACACAAAAAAACCCCAAACATACCATCAAACTTTGAAAGTGTATAAGGTATAACAAGGTATAAAAGAGATTCTCTGGTCTAATAATCCAGGGGGGAATCAGTATTTTCCATAAGTATGAATTAACTTTGACGTGTAAAAACTTGTTGAGATAGAAGGTGTTGTGCATGGGCTTGTCAGGCATTTGTTCTTTTTAAGAAGGTTGTACATATATGTAATTGGTCGGTATTGATTGTAGCGCACCAAGTATATACCTCAGTAAAAGATTTGAGAGGCTTAATTTCTTGAGGATTGGTGCTGTGAAAAGATTAAATCCTTTTCTCTATACTGCTTGTAATATAAGGTTATTTTTGTTAGCCAGTGTATGAAAGATTGGACCTTTCAGTTTGCCAGAAAGCCATTTACTTCTGCTACTACTTACAAAAAACATGTGATTATATTTATTAATTGAATAGCAAAAGAAGTAATTTCTCAACTACCATGTAATGAATATAATTCTAGTGGCTTATGAGACACTGTTGTATTCTTCAAAACCAAGTTCTGCTGCAATTAAATTATGGTATGTTCATTCTAATTATTACTCACTGGTTACTCAATTTATTCTTGAGGTGGAGTTGTATGCTTTCTTTTGTGTGTAAACACTTGTTCTGTAACAGTAAAAATGACCGATGAGTATTAACAGAAGAGAAAAATATTACGAAGAATAATTATGGCTGTAGTTCAGATTAGTTCAAAACAGCTCAATGAAAATTTTGAGTGGATAGCTGACTTCTTGGATTACTGTTTAGGCTGTTTTTTATTCCCAAATGCAGGTCATGTTTATTTATGAATTGTATAGTGTGATTTAGGATACCTGTTGCTTTTTAAATGATTTAAGGATTTAAGTAATAAAGAAAAAAATGCACTGAAGTGCTAAAACCTTAGGCTGCTTTTGTCTTCTCCACCACAGTGGAAAAATAACATTTCAAGACTTGGCAGAGAACTGTCAACATAGCTGTTGAGCAGAGCATAAAAATGCTCTGATTTGATATTTTATCAGTTCACTAGATCTTTATCAACTCTGCATGGCATTAAGCTGGAGTAAGTTAAAATGGGGAGTATCAGTTGTCTTGGTTCTCCTAGTGTTATCCTGTTTGTCTGTTATTTGTAAATGTGAACGTTCTTATCAGTTGTGAGAGCACTGCAGAAATGTGGTGGAGTTCATGACTTCATACAGCAGAGATAAGTTCTCAGTGCTGACTGCTTTCACGGTACTTAAAATGCTTTAAAGGGACAATTTGTTAAAACTTACTCATCTGAGATACTGAAGGCAGTTTTATGTTTTGTTCAACTTCTGATTCCTTTGAAAAAATGCTCTTTCATATTTGTAGAAGATGGTATTCCAAAACACTGCTGTACTAACTTTTGCATGCTTTTTTTGTCATGTTTAACAGAAGACATAATGGTGTTGACTTAAAAATAGTATTAAATAAACAAAAAAGCTCTAACCAAACTGAGAACCACCAAACCATCCCATAATCCCTTTCCCTGATGAAAGTGGATTGTAATTTTTCCACTATACTTTTACCTCCATCCCCACCCCCGTTTTATAATCTTCTTGTCTCTCCTTAGTTTTTGTTGGAAGAGTTTTATGGCACTCTTCTGGCTTTTATCCCATAACTGAAGAGCAGCAATACCTTACTCTGAAGTGGCAAATGAGCAGAAATTACTACACTTTTCAGGAATTTTTTATGTGATTTTAATTTAACTACTTAGTTGTATTAGTTTCTGTTCATTTGACAGCATTGTTTGGTACATTCAATCTTCAGATTTTTCAGGCTAGAAAATTTCCAGTGAAAGGGGCTTTCTTCTTTTTTCACAACAGAAATGTAATGAAATGGTCTATTCAGTCTTTTCCTTAGTTGATTCAGAAAGCCAAACAAATATTGTCTTCGCAGTTAGTTTTTTGCTGGTAGTCCATCCCAATTCAATTTGTGAGAATAAGAGAAATTGCAAGATAGTTTCACATGCTTGCCATCTCTTCAGCACATGAATACTTTGTGTGTGTGTGTGGTCTTGTTTAGTGCAAAGGTCTGTTTATATTACGTTTCTTGCATTTGTAAACCTCTGTGGGGTTGGCTTTCCTTTTTCTTGCTATCTTTTCTTTCATATAGTATGACAAACCAGTAACAACCCCACCCCCAAGAAAACCTTTCATCCCCTTGCTACATACATAAAGCAATAATGTACATGCATATAAAAGTGTAAAATAAGGACAGATACTTCCAGGTGACAACAAAACCTTTAGTATGGAATGATTTGGATTTCTGAAGCAGTTGAAACAAAGCTTGGCAATAAAAAAGGCTATAATTTCCCTGCTAAACACAGACTAAGTAGATGAGTGTAATATCAGAGAATGTAAAACATTTTTTTTTCCTGGCTGGGGTAGCTGAAACTTGGCAGTGGGAAGTCAGTCAAATTTACGCTTCCGATGTTAACTTCTTAATACTTTTAAAACAATTCTGTTAGTAGTTACTGGATTTGGTGCTGTTAATAGCCTAGCTGCTCTTTGATAAAGTTAGTTTCATGCTTTAATTCATCTTGCAGAAGTGGGAAGATATTGCTTTCTGAACTGGTGTGGCGTTCTCACAGCTTTTTTTTTTTTCTTTTTCCTTCCCTCTCCCCCTCCCCCACCTCCTTCTTTTTCTTTCCTTTGAAATTCCTGTATACCAACTTGGTTAAATACTACAGGGTAGGGTGAAAGCTCCTCTGAGTCATGATGAAGGCATGAAGTGCTTCCAGGTCTGCAGTCCTTTCCAGGGATGAGCAAGTTTCTTGCCTGTGTGCATCCTGTGTCTGCACAGCAGCAGTAAATACCAGGCTCAGTTTATAGGTTGTTTTAAGCATGTTGAAGTAGATACACTAAACAGCTTTTTCTGGTGGTGGTGGTTGTTCCCTTTAGCTCACTTATCTGTATTTCTTTGAGTTTATACTCCAAATGTTCAGTTCCTCTGGTGATTTATTCTGGTGTTTCTGTGAACTGTGAGCAAGGAGTTGTGTTAAGTGACCAGCATGTAGGGAGATCAAGATTATGCTCTCTTTTAGAGAGATTGCACAGATGTTCTTTATGAGCATTCAGAAGAGGGGAGACTGTACGTTACTTTCAATTTGACAGAAACCATGTATATGAAAATCTTTGGTCTGAGCTTTATGGTCTATGTGATGAGGCTGTGAACCCGAAAGAGTAGCATTTGTGATTAATAATGACATTTACAGACCCTAGGAATACTGAAATAATCTGTTGGATGGTTTTGCTGGTGTAGTGATAGTATCCAGATGTTAACTATAAACACCTTTCTCTGTTTGCTGAAGCATGGAAATGGGAATGAAAACAAGCATTGGATATTTTGTGTTTCAGGGAAATAATTTTGGCCATCACTCTTTTAAAAAACCTATTCTTCACTTGTCACCTGAAAACAACATTAAGTAATTTATAGGTCGGTCTTATTCTATGATGTTAAAGTTAAGAGAATTAGGAAAAAAATCGGTTTAATGGAAGCAAGCGCATGATCAAAAAAAAAAAAAAAAAAAAAAAAAAAAAAAAAACAAAAAAAAAAAAAAAAAAAACAAAAACAAAAAAAAACAAAACAAAAAAAAAAAAAAAAAACAAACAAAAAAAACACCCGAATCCCAATAAAAAGTAATATTCCAGGTAGCTTTAAAANAACAAAACACAAACCCCCTGCACTTGGATGTGAAGCATTTACGTTTTGAGCCTAAACCAAAAAAAAAAACAAAAAACCCAAACCACTAGGCAACCAGGAACTGAAGCAAATACCAAAGAAAATGCTCAAATGCTCTATTTTAGTAAGTTTGTACATTAGGCAGTCCCTAGAGGACACAGGAACAAGTGGGTGAAGTTGGTAAATGTTTACCTCTCAAATAAAATAACAATTTGTTTCACTTTTGAGGTACATTGGAGTGCTGAAGTTGATTGCCTAGTGGATACCTTGTTGAGTTCTTGCTAGATGCTGTTCCCTGGGTACGATGTGTCCAGTACTTGCAGCAAAACTGTAGTGACAAGTAGTTTCTGAGTTATTTTTTCTGTGAATACTACTTTGAAAATGAGGAGAACATAATATGATCTTGCTTTGGTTTATGAAATACAGAGAAGGCATAAATGCACTACTTTTTTTCTTGTCATGGTGTCAAAATCCATATAATTATTTTTAGAGGAGTACTCTCAAAGGAAAAACAACTGCTTTTGTGTTTGTTGGAGGAAAGAAATAGGTCCTGGGATCACACTTTTATAATAAAAAGCCCCCTAAACCACAAAAATGCCAAATCCTCTTTGATGTTCTTCCACATTGCATCAGTTACTGTCTTGTGGTTGAGCATTGAGAAGTGAGATGATGGCAGTCTTGCATCTAAGCAAGTGAAACGAAAAAATTGAAGAAGGTGTAATAAAAAAAGTGGCAGAAAGGTCTGTAAGTATGTTGCAAAAGTCTTGAAGTTGTTGAGTTTCTTCAGTAGTGCCTTCAGTGAGGAGGATGGCTTTATTTTCTTTGGTGCACAATGTACACTGAAAATCAAAAGAAGTTAAGCCGTGCTTGTTGCTGCTCTTCAGCTTTTGGTACTTTAGGAATAATTTTTGTTTTATCCTTATCATGTGACCCTGGCAATTGTAGGTGTGTGGGCAATAATAACTAAAATTCCTAACCACTCCACTCATGCTGTATGTTTACTATATTGCCAGATTAAACAAGGCATAAAACAAAACCAGCTTACTAGCCTGTGGGTTGAATACCTTCATGCTTAACACCTTCTCTTTGCAGGCTTCCAGCCGTAAGTTGTGGATTTTTGTAACTTTCCTGATAATGCTCCAGTTTCTTCCTTGCTTCTGCTCAGCCTTTGTTTTATTGGTGTGAATTTTTTTCAAACTCTTAGGTCATGGTATTAAAAAGGATTCATCAAGGAGGAATGCAGGTAAAACTGGTTTCTGTTGACTTTCTAATCCTTTTCTGAGAAATTTTGCATCCAAGATGACTGTGTCTTTTTTTGTCACAGTGCTCTTCCTGACTTTCTTTTATGTTCCCTCAGCTGCTTGTTCACTGTATCCCAACTATAGTAATCAAGTGTCTGATTAAATTTACATTACTTTGTGTAAGAATTAAGGAAGGGAAGGCAGTACTGGTCTCAGTATTTAAGCGAAATGGGGTCTTTTTGTACTGAAGATTACTTTGGCTATGCTTAGAAGCACTTTTGAGGTTCAGAACCCAATTAAAAAAAAAAAAGGTTGGATCAGACCTCAGAATTTCTTTTATCTTGGGGAAAGGGAAAAAGTAAGGAAAGAGTAGCAACGTTAAGAACTTTAGAGTTGCACATGTCAAATTTCTTTCTAAATAAGCTATAATTAAGAGGATTTGCCCGTAGCAGTATATAAGATAAACTACCAATGATTGTATCTTCTATGTAAATGTTCAGTAATTAATGTATGGCTCTTAAATGGACCCAGTGGCTGTTTGAGGAATGTGTTTATACATGGTAAAATACATAAATACTTCTAGGTTCCTTGGAGTATTTTTGGTTTCTTTCATGTATGATTGATCAGTTTACCTAAGACACAGAATAGTTTGTTCTCAGACACAGTTTACAGTTTCTGGCATGATGAAATGTAGTAATAGCAGGAGATGAAATGTATGGGCAAAGAAGATATTGTTACTGGAGGACTGTAATCAGTGTTTGAAAACTAGTTAATGGATTGCAGAAGATAGTAGCTTAGCAGACAGACATAAGGACCACGTATGAAAATGCAAATGCATGGTAAAATTAAATGAAGTCAAACCTTGGATAAATGTTCTGAAGTGTAATTCAGTTTGCTTTCCAAAGCACGTTGAATGGAAGACTAGGAAAATCCACTCTCTTAAGTAGGAAGGCTTCCTTTTTTAATTTAGGCTCTTTGATTTGAATAGCTGTGAATAGAAACATTTGAAAAAATAATTTCTGAAAGCAAAATAAGGCCAAGTTTGGCTATGGTTGTCTGCACACTTATCTGCACTGCCTTTTTGCTCTTGAGCTCCTATAAGCTGCTATGGCAATAAGTTAGAAGGACCTTGGTGGTTTCACCTGTGACACTAGGCTCAATTCTGTTTTGAAGACTATGGCTGTATCTACATTGGCAAGCAAGTATGTGGAATAGATGCTGGTCACTGAACTGAAGAGTTACAAATAGTGAGGCTCTTGGAACCAGTTCATGTGGTATAGCCAGGCAGCATTACTTCAGATTAGATGGTCTTTTCTTGTAGGCCAAATGTCTCTGCTCTGTTGTGTTCTTAAGGATTTTGCTGTGCATGGTATACTAACTCCAAGCCAAGCTTCCCTGTGAAGTGTTGGAGTGCTTCAGAAGTGGAGCTTTTGGTTTGCTCTTCTCTGAATGTGGTGGTGTAGTTCATGTTTCTTGGCACAGTTCTCATACACAAACCAGTGTTTGGTAAATAGAGGCAATCAGGGAATTCATTTTTTTTCCCCTGCTCTTTGGAACCAAATTCCTAACACAGGTAGAGTCTATTAAAAAAAAAAAATGGGTAGGACATTAGAAAGGCTCCCTGCAATAGGGTATATCAAATTAGTGTGACCAAAAAAAAATTGAAAGAAACATGCTATGAAAGAGGTATTTTTGAATTAATGTCTCCTGCCCTTTTTATGGACATGTGTATCTGTGTGTTTTTGATTTAACCATGTGGCAGGTAGGTTTGTCAAGTGGGCAAATAGGAGATGAAGATGATCATTAGATGTTAATTGGGTGATGAGAAAGTGATAACGTTTATGGTGGTCAGAAGCAAACCTTGCAGTGAAAATGGAAAGCTTGTTTAGATAGTGAAATTAAACACTGTATTCGTTCAACGCTCTATATTCAATATTAAGAGCAAAGATATGGTCTCAAAATGTTTGATCCCCCATGTTATGCAGGCTAAGGATCTCTGGTTCTGTTTTCATCCTCTGAGATTCTGTTGCCCCCTTATGAGACTTATATGTGAGAAATCTGAAATACTTCAGCTTCATGATGTTCCTGTGGGATTTGTTTGTACTACACCCCTCATTTTGCAGGAGGACTGCATGCTCAGATATGTGACTGTCAGAAAATCTGGAGTAAGGCAGTATACTTTACTTACATTCTGACTTAAACGTATATCCTAGTTCATGGTCTAGGCATGGGATTATCTCATCCTGAAATTGACAAGTGAAATTTTATATGGAGCAAGGCTGCTCAAAACTAAATGTGGCTGAGAAAACTAGTCCTTAATAAGGCAAGGATTATCAATTTGTTTGCAAGTAGTGTTGATGGTAATAATGCCTATTAATAATTACACCGGTAACATCTCCATCTGGCAACACCACCAGTAATGCCTACAGTGATTTTAAGAGAAATGGTTGGTGAAAGGGATCAAACCAGTAGTTTTCCTGTGAAAATCTCTGAAAAGAGGCAGGGGAGGGAGAGAGAGGACTTGTTGAGAAGAGCGAAGTAGAATATTAAACTTGAAAGGGGAATATAAATCACAGGAAATTAGAACTAAAATAGAATCGACCAGGAAGGGGGGAGGGAGGGAGAAGTTGTGTGCTAAGGCCAGCTGAGATATCTGCCCCTATAGAGATTAATATCTCTGTATGTGTGAAAAATCTGACCTGGAAATAAGATTAAACAAGAATTGACCAGAACCGGGAGATGAACCATTGCACCTTCACAGAGGTGTCCACCCCCGTGGAGATTGATATCACACAGAATAACAAAAATCTGATTTGGAAAGAAGATAAGTGTGCATTCTCCATACCAAGAGGATGATCTTATAGCACTTGCATACTAAATAGCTTTGACTTTATTTCAGAGACTGTTGTCAAACAGATTTTTCCAAGGCCATTTGAACAGTTTACTTTAGCAGACTTAGCAACAAAACTACTATTGAACATTTTATTAATGCTGCAAAGCAAGTCGTGGTAAGTTCACTCTTCTCATATTTAATCCTTTTTCTTACGCAGTAAGTAATAAGCAAATCAGGTTTCTGCTGAAGCAATGGTTGGATCGATGTCATTATTGACATATCAAACAGTTCTTTCTAATTCTGTCATTTCAACAGCTCCTGAAAGCAGAGTTTCAGAGGTTAGATCTCCCTTGGGGAGGAGGGAAGTGCAAACTTTCCATAGTCTGTGTTTATCTGTTAGAAAACTGCAATATATTTTTGTATTTAACACTTCAACGTTAAAACACAATCTTTTTTTAGAAAAAAGGTAGGTGTAGGCTTATGCTTAGTTTTCCTTAAACTTTATTCTGATTTATTATAACGAATGTGTTCCTTTGATGCTTTTCCTGAAATGCCTGCAGAAATTGACTTTGAGCCAGCTCTTACTCAAACTATTAGTATTACGGTTCAAATTATGGATTAATCAGTTTAGAAATACAGATCAGTTGGAAGACACTTTTTTTAACACTCCAGGCGTTTCCCAAGGGGATTTCCAAGTCTTAGCTAGATAAAGCCATGCCTCATGTTACAGTGTTGGTGACAGTNAGACTCTAAAGATTAGTTGCCCCTGTTTTGTCAAGTTCTTCTAGTGCATGTTTTCACTGAAGAAGTGAGGGATATTGACACATCAAGCTAGTGATCTTTAAGAGCAATTCCAGATGAGAGATACTTGGTTGTACACTGGGAAAATCTGAGGGTGGGATTAAAACTCTCAAATACTCCCCTGCCCTCTCCCTTCCCCTCCAAGCTTTAGCTGCACAATTTTTAGTTGTATAACTTTACTTTTGCTAGAAGTCATGTGAATGTCAGTTCTCAGAGGTGTGAGTTTTACTGGACACTCAGAAGAGAGGCATAATTGTAATTTGTGTTATAGTGACAATACCTGCTTTACCACTTATTGCTGTCTTTTCATTTTCAATGCCAGTTTTTTAAATGGAAGGTGACCAATGCTCCTGTTTGTGACTGGGGCTGTCGTTGAAACAGCATGATTTTACAAAATGAATTGTGGTATCTCTTTATTCTACTACAGTAGTCATGACACATGGTATATTACTGCAAATCAGAATAGTTTAGGGTTGGTAATTTATTTCTGAATGGCGGCATAAAGGGCATCTGGACCCAGAAGATCAGTGCATGGATGCATGGAGCACTGGAGCAATCTCAGTAGGAGGAATACACCTGTGCCTGTGTACAGGCTGGATAGTGGCTAGGTGACAGCCCTGCAAAAAGGGATCTTGAATTGCTACCTGGTTGAATATAAGTCACTTCTGGTGATGCTTGATGTGATGTTGGGTAGTACAGTGTGTTTTTTGTGTGTGTGTTTGAACAAAATGAGTGACATACTGAGGGAAGAGTGTGACCAAGAGGCTGGAGGAAGCTGTTGTCTCCCTGTACTCAGCGCTGGTGAGGTATGTCTGGAGTATTTTGCTAGGCACTGGGGCTCTTGCCCTCTCCTGGGTCAAGCAGGATGAGGGGAAACTGGAGTGTGTTGAGAAGCTGAGACAGTTGGGGCCTGGATGGTGTGACCTGCAAGAGACACCTGAAGGGAGCTGGACTAGTTTGGTCTCAGGAGGAAGAGTAGGAGGGTAAGCTTCCAAGAACTTGAAGGGCAGTTATGAAGATGACAGAGCTCTTTGATAGTACCAAACTATACAAGGTGGAGTAGTCGCAAATTGCAGCTAGAGAGGCTTGGATTGGGTTCTGTGAAACACTGCTCATGAGGACAAGGGTGGTTGAACAGAACAGGGTGCCCTGGCGTTTCCCTGTCCAAGGGGATTTCCAAGTCTTAGCTAGATAAAGCCATGCCTCATGTTACAGTGTTGGTGACAGTTCTGCTTTGAGGGGGTTATTTGGCCTAGATGGCCTCCAGAGATGCCCTACAAACAACACTTCTTTGATTCTATTGGAACTATAGCCTGCAATTTTATGGGGTGTGGAACAGGTCGATGCAGGTTGAAAACACTCCAGCCTGGCAGAATGGCTCTTTGGTCTATGCTCCAGAGAGACTTTTTCATAACCTTCATAATGTTTGCTCCTGCTGTCATAGGTCAGACTGGATTTTTTTAATATTTTTTTTTTTTTGGCGAAGTGATGCATTGACATCTGACCTGGTATCAAAGAACTTACAGAAGTTTTTGTTGCAGAAATACTTTCTTTCACATACCTTCCCCTTATCCCTCCAAACTCTGTTAATTAGGCAAGATTTATGGTTCTTAATGTGGGCTCATTCGCAGATTTAAGTTACTCTTAAAGTCAAACACAAAACACAGGGTTTGGAGTTGAAGTTCTTGTTCCTGTTCTTCAATAAACATAGTTCTACTAGGAAGAGGGTGCCTGCAGATTTTTGGGTATGATTTCCATTGTTCCACAAAAAGGGTGTTTTACAGGTGAATTCAGCAACGCTTGTTGAGGTGTTTAACACTTTGCTTTTTAAGGAGGTGGCCAAGTGAGAAGCTGCCTTTCCAACAGGGGGGACACCTTATGTGATGTTTTCTGCCTGGCACAGCAGTGTATCTCTAGATACAGTGGCTCATCTTGTCAGGCTTTTTTTCAAAGCATGGGTGAAGGTGACTTATCCATAAGTTGCATTCAAATTAAAAATGAATTTAAAACAGTTTAGTTAAATCATGTTAAACTTGTGTGGGTTGCTTTCATTCAGTATTAAAATTACATATTAAAATTCAGTTTAGTATAATTCACCTTAGGAATGGATTACGGTAAATTGGATTAAAGTAGACTAATTCTGGCAGAAAAAGCTACACAAGTTTTTTAAAGTGAAATAAATGACTTTAGAGTTAATTCAGACTAATTTTCATTGTTCAAATATGTCATCCTAGGGTACATGCAACTGATTTTAATCTTGGCAAAAGAGTATGTGTGATCCAGCCCTTCCTTGTT
The DNA here is from genome assembly GCA_002631895.1 of Agapornis roseicollis. NCBI lineage: Eukaryota > Metazoa > Chordata > Aves > Psittaciformes > Psittacidae > Agapornis > Agapornis roseicollis. The sequence goes on from NDXB01011742.1 coordinate 74,945, forward strand.
CTGCTGGACAAAAACCTCAAATCACTTTTTTTAATGTTGAGCCCCTGTATTATCCTTCTCTGTTGGGAAGCCTCTGAAGGCCCTATGGAGCCTTCTTTCTTGGTGTATCAAGGAAGTACATTTCTGATGTTCGTCAACAGAGAAGAATGAAATCAGTTGGTGTATTTTGTTTATTCATGTTGACTGGCATAGACCAAGTAGCTTTCAGGCCAAGGGCACTTTTTAGGTTATCTCTAAGGAAATGTGAGGAAATATGTATGAAGCGGTATCCGCAACAGAACACAGTCACTTAACTAAATGTATGGCATTAAGGTTTATTAGCAAGAGTGCATTAAAAGTTTTTTTCTGTGCTTTCATCGAGACTTGATTGGATTTAGCCTCAGAAATGATAGAGATAGTTGAAGTCCCTGAGGCGTCTGGTGATCTCTTTTGGGGCAGTTTAAGAAGTTATCCTGGAAGGCTGTGTGGTTATCTCATAGCAGCCTTCCAGTACCTGAAGGGGGCCTATAGGGATGCTGGGGAGGGACTCTTCATTAGGGATTGTAGTGACAGGACAAGGGGTAACAGGTTCAAACTTAAACAGGAGAGGTTTAGATTGGATATAAGGAAGAAATTATTTACTGTTAGGGTGGTGAGATGCTGGAATGGGTTGGCCAGGGAGGTTGTGAGTGCTCCATCCCTGGCAGTATTCAAGGCCAGGTTGGATGAAGCTTTGGGTGGCATGGTTTAGTGTGAGGTGTCCCTGCTTATGGCAGGGGGGTTGGAACTAGATGATCTTAAGGTCCTTTCCAACCCTAACTATTCAATGATTCAATGATTCTATAACTGTCAGCTCCAGTAACCCTCTTCAGAGCTTGAAGCCAAAATGCAAGTCGCNTGAGGTGTCCCTGGTTATGGCAAGGGGGTTGGAACTAGATGATCTTAAGGTCCTTTCCAACCCTAACTATTCAATGATTCAATGATTCTATAACTGTCAGCTCCAGTAACCCTCTTCAGAGCTTGAAGCCAAAATGCAAGTCGCAGAGAAAAGCGTGGCCACACTTTTTGTGTGCCGCAGTTGTCAGCATGTCTCCTGTCAAAAAGGGTGATGGTTACAGATGATCTTCTGGGCAGTGACATCCTGGCTCCCATTCCCAGTTTCTGTGGGCATTTGCTCAGCAAAGAAGGGAATTAACTCCTTCATCTGCTTTAACCAAATCCAGCAGGAGTTGGAGCATGTGAGTATGCTGTGTCGGCAGATTCTGAAAGGGATTAGTTTAAGTCTTCTTGAAGCTGTGTGCTCTGAAGTTATTATAGGCAACCTTCTCATGGTTAAAACCCAAGAAACAAGCTACTGCTTACCAAGGGAAATACGCCCTGTCTCTGAAACCTTCAAAACCGAACAACCCACAGAATAGCCCCTTTGTGTGTGTGCATTTGATATGATGTAAACTAATATTTGGGAAACAAGCTTTATTCATATTGTCAAAACTTTTTGAGCTAATATAGTCAGAATATTTGGTAATTTGGAACAGTAGTTTGTTTATATTGATTTTAACTTGTGATAAATTGAGTGACTATTATTTTTCAGTTAGAATTTGAAGCAGAAACAGTTTCTGTTGCTGAAGTGTAGGGTGTCTATTTTAATTATATATTTATATATTATATGTTTTTTTTTACCAAAAGCATTCAACTTTTAACTGTTCTATGATCATAATATTCTATCCTTGCACCAAAACTGTGAGCTGTTCCTACAGCAACCAGAGCTTCAGTCTTTGTTTTGTATAAGATTGGTACAAAATTTTGTAGCATGTACACAATTTAGTGTGGAGTCAGTGTAAAGTTTTAATATCCAAATCAATAATTTTCTTGTTGCATTGCTTGTTGCCTAACTAGAAGATTGAAAGAGCAGATTAAGAATTTCCTTTTGCTCAGCTGGCACAGAATTCTTCAGAAATTTCTATGGGCAAGATTCAGTCTGTCATGGGACTCTTACTACATGTAAAGATCACACTTAATGTTGTTAAAACTGCAATTAATATCATGTTTACTGTATTTGAAGGAATAGTCCCTCATTTAGAATGCATTCTGTTGAGGGTTACATAATGCTAATCCACATAATGCTAAGACCACTGTAGAGTTTGGTGGATTTTAGAGTTTTGTTCCCGCTTTTGTATGCTCTGTATGTGTTCTGTGTCGTCTTGCTTTGTCACTCTGTTCCTCATTTGCACACAGCATTGTCAGTCTGATGAAGAATTTGATGGATGTTCTGGAAAACTGGTATGGTAAAAAAATACGCTGTGAAAACAAATATGCAGATAACCACCAAATTCTTGATTTAAAGTTTTTCCTTGAGAAAGATCAGGAGGTTTAGCTGTGGAAAAAAACCCTCTCTCCCACTGGTTGCTGGCAACATTTACCGTTGAAGCATAGTTGACCCATATGCTTTAGCTTTTTTTCTGGTATTTTTTTGTCCAGTATGTCACTATTTATGACTCCATGTCATTCAAAAAAAATAGAAGTAATGATAATTGAAATGTTTTTTAAAGAGGAAATCCACAATATCAATGAAAATGAAGGAAGAATGAGAAGCCAATGAACAGTGGAAGCACCAAAACAAGGAGATTGTGTTTAGTAAGGTGGCTGAATTTTATTCTGGTTTGTGTTGGGTTTTAATTTTTTTTTTTTTTCCCCCTCTTGCCATAATTTCAAAGAAGTATGAAGCTAGGCAGGCATCAGATTCTGATCAGATACATGACATAGTACTCTGAGAGGGATTTAAAGGAGAAAAGAACACCCCCAAAAAAATTAAGCCAGTATTTGTTGGTTTAGACCTTTGAGTCCCATTTTAAAATACAGGCAGTGTTACATTTTGTTGAACGTACTTGAAACTTTTACAGTTCCCTGGAATTTCCGGGAAAATGCTTCAATTTTAAAGGATGTTTTTTGCTTGGTCTTTTTAAAATGACTGTGCTTAAAAAGTTAAGTAACCCAGTTCGGAGAGTACTTCTGGACTACCCAAAGCAATTAACATAAACTTTGCGGTTGCCAGTTGAAACTTTCTTCTTGTTCCCAAAGAACTCTGTTCAATTTTTAGCTTCCTATTTTGAGTGAAACAAAAATTCTCAAGCCTTCAAGACTGCATTTGTAAAATAATTTCAAATAGAGTGTGTAGGTTTCCAACTCGCTAGTGGAAACTGGTTTATTTAGAGTGATCTCAAAACCAATTAAATTTAAATTCTGTGTGATTTTGTGTGTTGGAGAGTGTTCTGTGTAGGATCTAGAGCTTTCCTTGGATTCTGTGGTGGTAATATGTGCTGCTTGAATGAGTTGATTAGCACTGCTGGCAGTTCAAGTAGAAAGAAAAACCTGAGGAGAAATTATGTTCAAATGGGTAACCACTTGCAATATGATACCAGTCTTTAAATTCCTAGAGCCAGATTAATATGATCTGCTTTATTCTCACAAATACGGGCCTTGGGGCTTTCTTCATTGTCAAGGAAGTATGGTGAAATCACAGTTCACTGCAGAGCCATATGCGTTATGGATATTACATACTTCTATCTTGAATGAGGAGGGGAAGATGAGAAGTGTGAATATTTTTGTTTTCAGGCTAGATTGATGCAAGCTTCTAATGTAGAGAGAGGCAAATTTATACAGCATTTGGCGCTGTTAGATAAAAAACTTAAAAAATATATGCTTACATGCAGGAAGACTGGTGCTTTATTTCTCTCTTTGTGTTTCTAGGAACGCCTTAATTAAACAAGAAATCTTTCCAGCATTGCTGAAGCAGTGCTGCAACATTGCTATACCTGTTTTCACTGAAGCTATATCTGCCTCTTTCTGTAGCGAATTTTTGAATTTGCTCACTCCTTTTTTTTATATGATACAAAGATCATTTTAAAAGTGGTCAAAAAAAATCTGTGTGTGTATATATCCCTGTATTTTTTTTTCTCTTAATTTTCTGTATGTTTGGTGGCTATTATCCTTCCCCTCCCTCCAGTTAGTTTTCCAATTCTGGAGCACTCATTCCAATTGCTTTTGCTAATGGAGACAGTAGGGAAATCATGACAGAAACTATGAATAGAGTGAAAGGGTTACATTTCATGGTCTCAGGTTGAAATAATTATATTCAGGGGCTATGTTTCTGTTTTTTTTGTTTTGTTGTTTGTGTGGTTGTTGGTTTTTTTTTTTTTTTTTTATCAATGCAAGTTAGGATCCATTGTAAGATTATAGATTTTTCTGGCCTAGTGTATGATTTGCAGCTAGCTTTATAGTGGGTTTTGGGGACTGGTTGGAGGGTTGCCTCCAGCACNGTTGGTTTTTTTTTTTTTGTTGTAATCAATGCAAGTTAGGATCCATTGTAAGATTATAGATTTTTCTGGCCTAGTGTATGATTTGCAGCTAGCTTTATAGTGGGTTTTGGGGACTGGTTGGAGGGTTGCCTCCAGCACAGCTAAAGTTTTCTGTCATCTGGAGGCAGGTGCTTGAGAGTCTTGACGTTCCTCTGTAAGTCCAGTAGGTACGGCACTGCCTGGAGACCAGGGATTTGTGCTTTTGCTTGTCCCCTAAAGTATTTCTGTGACTTTCCTGCTCAACCTGCTCTTAGGATTGTAACCAAGTTCCCACTAAAAGACTCTGGAAAAAAGTGGGAAGACATTGGCTGAAGCTTCTGGCTTGTGAGCTGTGGAAGATGATTACTCATGGTAGCTTTAGGCTGTCATGGGATAGAGTTTGGGTGAACTTTACATATAGGTTTAGTGCTCTGGAAAGTAGGTGGTTATGGTAATTGCATCTCCAAGCCTACTTAATTTCTATGAAAGGAATGTGGAAGTAAAGGTATTTTTTTCTTTTCCTGGTGCTTGAGTAGATTTTGACTGTTGTTTAAGTATCTTAAAAATGATAATAACACATTTGGGTTAAGATGGCAAGCAGTTCTTTTCCTGGTTTTCAGTGAAGTGAGGTTAGAAGTCAGTTCTTTGCCAGCTGACCTGAATTGACGCTTCCCTGGTGTGCCTCTTCTCCTTTACTTGGCATGAACCTGCCTGTTCCTGGTTTGCCAGTCCAGCCTGATAATCCAGCAGGAAACTATTCCCCAAGGTGTCAAGCAGGTGGAAAGGAGGGCCAGGAACAGTGTTGTGCTGCAGGGAGGCAGTGGGGTCAGCGGTACTCCTGGGAGTGTGGGGTCGAGCTCCTTCTAGCTCTGGATTCTTGCCTTTGTAGCTCATTGAAAGGTGGAGGCCAAGTCACTCAATGTGGCCACTAGGTAAGGGCGATGAATGTTAAAATATGCCCTTAGGGTTTCCTTTCATCTATCCTTCTGTTTACTAATAATCCCTTCAATTTCTTCCCCATCAAACATGGCTGGGTAGCTTTTTAGGTCTTCAGCGTTTAGACTGGGTATGTTGCTTTAGCTTGGATTGACTGCTGTTGATTAGAAAGGGTGAAGTGCCTGCTCCTTGTTCTTGGGCTCCCCACAGTTACAGCTCCAGGTAAAGGTTGGAAATACTCCAGAATCCACCACCCACTTCTGGGGAAATTATTCCATTTATTTCATTCTGAAACACTGCATAGTGCCCATTGACTAGACACAGACCAATAAATTGTGAGTTCCCATATTCAGCTGTATACTGGTTTGACCACCTGAAATTGCCAGTACCCTCTGTAAGCCTCCTCTGGGAAAACATCCTCTAGCCCCTCTGTTATGCCTCCTGTGGCCTCTTTGACATTTTATTAATAACTGTTTTCAACTATTCAAAAAGGTTATAAAGTTACCTTAAAGGATTTTGCATGCTTGTAGTTATGATGTTATTTTTTTTTTCCCCCTGTGATTTGAAGTGATTAAAGGTTGTAATTGGATATTCCCTTTCTGGACTCCACTTAAAATGTATGCTTCCCTATTAGAAATTATTTAGCAGTTTACAGGCTGTTTGTAACTTTCCTTGCATAGCACGTGGAAACGTTTTTATAAACATGAGCATGCTATGGTTAGTATGCCAGCATGTTGGATGCATTTTTCCTATTGCAATTTTTTTTTTTCCTAAGTAGTCCTCCTTTAGTGTTAGGTGAAGAGGCAGGCAGTCTGTTACTAGTGCTACTAATTTAATGCTGAAAGACTTGAAAAAGCCAGGCTAAAATTTCCTTTTTTTTTGACTCAGGGTAACTTTGAGATCCTTCTGGATGGCACAAATCCCATCTGAAGGTTTCTACAATGATCTGTTCAGAAATTTGTAACCAGGGAGTATTTTCATAAAAGTGGATTTGTAGTTTGGCATTGTAGGTCAGTACCTCCTTTTTTTATAAGACTGAAAATGCTGCCTTTTCTAGGTAAATCATCCTAATTATATCCTTCCACTGTAATTACATGTGTAGTATTATTAGGTGGCATTAAATATGTAAATGATCAACATCTATTGTCTGCAGACTTATTCTTTTTATTGTGATTTCAAGGCTCTGTTTTCTGAATTGTTGGTCCTGACAGTGTTGTGTGTGGGTATAGTCTGCTGCTTCTAACCACAATTTTATGGGTTCCCTGTACCATTTGGTATAGGTGAAAACCGGGTTGTAACTGTAACACATTGAACAGATCTATATTTTTCTGAGAGTGATCAAGGAGGGATAGTGCTATGTGATTAATACCCCAGAGCTTTTTAACTGCCCGGTACAGATAGTGTGACCATCTCTAAAGGTAGGATTCTTATCTGTGACATTCTTTTATTTTGAAGGGGTTTGAAGCAGACAAGTGAGAGGAATTCAAGTAATCTTGATAGACCCATTAACTGGAATGTGTCCTTAGGGAATGCTCTAGGCAGACTTTGTATTACCAGCAGTGGTATTGCCCATTAACATGTTACCACATTTGCATTTACTAGAGCAGTGGGGCTTTTTGTTGTGTATTTTATTTATTTATATTTTAAATAAAAAAGCCATTTGCAGTGGCCACTCTGGTCTTTAAAATTTACTTTGTAAAAAATGAGTCAGGAAGTAACTTGTGTTACTGACCTTGGGGATATGAAAGGTTAAGTATCTGATTTTGACAGACTGCTCCTAAAAAGCATAATTTTTTCTTAAACCACTTAATCACCTGAATTTTAGCATTTCACATCCTTATACCTAGGCTCAGTATCAGATTTTGTGCTTCAAAGGCATTTAGAAATGAATCCTTGTATAGAAACTTCTCTATGATCTTATTGAAACAGTGAAAGTGGAGTTGAAGGTACAGGTTTGAAACTCTTTGCACTTCTTTTTTTTGTTTAGTGTTGGCTATATCTAGAACAAGCAGTAGAAACATTTCATATTATTCTGCATTGTCAAGCAACCTAGAATCTGTGGTGTTGACTTATTCTCATGGTTGAGTCATTCATCTCCAATTCACAGTTTTGGAACATAAAGGGGTTCTCTGGGAAGAGATAAACATAGCTTAGAGAGGTTGCTGTGCTTGTTAGTATGGTCTTTGTAGCTGTCTTTGTCGGATGGGTAGGGAGCACTGTGTGTCTGAGAGGCATTGGTTGAGTTTGTGACAGTTGGCGGTAGTATATTAATTTGATGTTAAATACAGTTTTGCCCGTAATTCTATAAAGACACAATACTTGGTTGCTGTTTAGCCTTCAGTGCATATTGTAAGGACTAACTCCAAGTTAGTTAACTCAGTGTTAATGTGGAACACTAATTTTTCTACCAGTCAGACTCCTAAGAATATGGGATCTCTGATCTTGGGCAATGTTTCCAAAGGGCTGTGAAGAAGGTGAGGTCAGTGTCTGGGTAGATGGAGCAGCAAGCATTTTAAATATGACATTCTTAGCTAGAACTTGGCTACAAAATTACTTCTACAGGCAAAATTTTAGGCTGTCCTCATCTTGAATCTTGTTGAAAGGTCAAAGTTGGTTCTAGACCTTGTAAGGGCCCTGTTCTACAGTATTGTCTGCTACTACTAAGTAAAGTATTACTCTAATGCTTCTGGGAGATCTCAGAATAGATGCCTGCATTTTCTCACCCTTCCTGTTTAATTAATTTTTGTTGGTCATTAAATCTATGTAGATCCCTTTATTCAAGTCATGTAAGCAGGGCGAGACCAGTAGGATTTGCTTAAATTATTTGTAATGTTCCCACAGCCATCAATGTAATGGCTGAATGCTTTATGAAAGCTATGAAATTTGATGTTATAATTTCCCTGTTTTTAAATAAGGTTTGTGGGGTTTAATACCTTCTCCAAGAGAATGTCTACTAATGAGTAGCAGAATGCATGGCAGAAAAAAAGAAATAAAGTTGATCACACTTACATTACACAAAAGCATTTTGTAATCTCGCACGTTACAAGTGTGAAATGTCTGTGTTTGAGGTAATAGAAAACATGAAATTGTAGGTGCTTCCAAGCTGTGATTACAAACAAACTTTGGAATTTAGAGGAATGGCAATTTATCTTTTTTGAAAAGTAATCACTTTAAAATACCTAATTCTGATTAATAGAGTTATTCTCTTGGGTCAACAGAGGAAAAAGCTTGAACCGAGAACAGTGAAAAAGTAATCTTTCTCTTCACTGACTGCTGCACTTAATCTATGGAAGAAACTCTTTGAGAACATGCTCTTTATGTTCTTCTTGGTTTTGTATTTTTTGACTCATGAGTTTAACTTCTGTTGCAGACAATGGGATAAGAATTTAAAGTTACTGTGTTTCACAACTTCTGAGTAGTAGTACAAAGTCTGAGGACTTCTGGGAGCAGTGGTGACAGCAGAGGCAAAGAGCAAACCTGGCACAGATTTAAACTTGTAACTTGTTTAGCCTTTTGAATGTTCCTAACAAAGCAATTTGTGAGGCAGTTGTATGCATGCTGTTTGTTGTTTCAGAAGAGCCTGAAATTTGAATGGCCATTTTTCATAGAGGTTGGGTCTACAGGACAGCATTAGCTTTGTAAATGTTTCAGTGAAGGTCAATGTTAGCCAAGTGTTACCCTAATTTATAAGGAATGGCATAATTATTTTTGGTCAACATCCAAAATAAGGTTTAACTTCCATCCTTACTTGCTTATTACTTTCTGGTGTATCTTCTACTCCCTCCTGGCCCCTCCCCCCGCCCCCCCTCCCGAAAGCATTCCAAAGATAGTCCAGAAATACTCTTGGGTAAAATCAACTTGAAGGCTATGGAGTGCTTGTTGTAAGGAAGAGATTAGATTTGTTTCGACAGGAATGTAGAATTGAGTTGCTCTTAGTGTGGTGTCATGCAAGTGCATGTAAATTGTTCTAACAAAGTTACTTGGCCACATTTTATTTTACATGTGATGTTGTTATAAGATCTGTCTCTATAAACAGCCTATGTTGGAGATGTTAAAAAAATGGCAGACAATTTCAGATGCTTGTAAGCCATGTTTATAAATTCCAAAATTTTGTTAGTTTGTTCCTTGGTTAGTTTGGTTGTGTGTGGTTTTTGTGTTTTGGTTGTGTTGGTTTTGTGGCTTTTTTTTTCCCCTCATAGTAGCCATTTATTTTATTTTATTTAGGAGAAAAGCTCTTCTGTGTAATTGTATATGCAGTACTTATAAATGCAACATTAACTTTAAACATAACCACAAAATAAATATGTTTTGCCAGATGTTTAAATAGTGTGATTTCACAGGTGTTGCACATGTGAATTCTATCTTCTTTGTGCTGGTATAAGATCTTGGGTGGTAGTCTTAAGTACAGTGAGGTACAACCACAAGGAATGTATCAGAATAATTGTGTTCTGGGGTTTTGTACATAGTGCATACAATTTCATGTGTTATTTTTCTGACTCTGAACTTCCATGTGTTGTGTGGAATTTCAAGCTTCATATATGCAGCAATTTTCTTCAAAGCTATGCCTGGATTATTTGCACATCCCTGTTGCCAGTAATCAGTGGCCAAGTGCAAGGAAGTAAAATAATAAAAAGCATTGGAGAAGAAGCCTTAAGAGAAGACTTGAGGTGAGTGCTTTGGTTCACCCCACTTTGCACAGAAGTACCTTTTTCTTCTCTAGCCATTTCAGTGTGGACCTGAAGGGATTTCTGGTGTTTCCAGCTTGTCTTTTTGCAACTAGCTGGGAGTTAGCTGAGTTGTGGATGGGGGTTATGATGCCTACTACAATGAAGTTTAAACTTTCTCCCAGATGAGCTCATGTAGCCGTGTGGCTGATTGAAATCTGTAGAGGTTGTCAGTGTGTTATACCCCTTCCTGGTTGGGCAACCCATTAAGACTGTTAGGGGGCCCTTTTGGAACTTTGAGGAAAGCAGGTGATAAGAAGAGTCAGGAGATGGATAAATGTCCAGGTGAGCTCTCACCAGCTTGCAGAGCTTAGGCTTTCTGTGGAACAGGAGTTCTGTAGATACTTGCTGGTTTCATATTTTGACACAGATTAAGCTGCTTTATTGATTCCCATTTCATTAAGAGCTAGCATACTTTTTTTTCACCATATTTGTTGGGAATTGGTTGGCCTGAGCTTGTCAGGCTCTTAGTCCCTGTGTATCTTCAGCATGATAGATTATCCTGCTGCCTTTATTAAACCTCTTTCTTTTTTCTTTGTGAGGAGAGCAAAAGAAGCTTTTTTTAAAACAAAACAAAACAAACCCAAACCAAACAAAAAAAGAAGTTGAAACTTCCTCAAATACTCAATATTTGTGGTGTTTCGTTTTTTGTTTTGGTTTTGTTTGTTTGTTTGTTTTCTCGTTTGGTTTGGCTATAGTTTTCCCTCCGATGGAATTTTCTGAAGACCACCTCCAGTGTCCCACTCCCTTTGACCTTCCTTCCTCCGCCGGCCCAGGGAGGAACGCTTCGTGTTCCGTAGGCCTGGCCGCTGCCGGCAGGTGGCGGTAGAGAACACGCGCGAAGGCTGGCGGCGCGCGGAGCTCTTCTTGCAGGGGATGGATGTTCATTCGCTCACGTCTGGTCCTGAGAAACGCTGCTTTAAACGCTGTTTACATTAAACTATTCTGTTTGTTTTGCTTGTCCTGAGGCTTTACTATCCCGAACTAGGGAGAAGAGAGGTGGGAATTAGCAGTATGTGTGTCTGTATTTTTAATAAGTGTATTCTTTTAAAGCTAGAATATAGTGTGGACAGATAGTGAATGATCTATTTAAGGTTGTGTGAACATTTATCTCCTAAACTCATTATCCATCACTTGCAAAATTGGAACCTTTTGGATTTCATTTTCCTGGCCATCCTTTTCTCCCAAAGATTTATAGAAATTCATGAGTTAGAGGTGTGAACCTGGAGACATGTTAAAAATTAGGGAAAGCCTATTAGCTGTATTGAAGAGCTGATGAAACTGAAAGTTGGGAGTTTGAATGGGGAAACACAGCAGTGAAACACCTCTTCCCCTCTCATTCCTATCTTCATGTGGTCACAAAAATCTAAATTTTATTTGACCAATTTATAAGCCTGTGCAGGTAATTTGTGCTGCATGAAAAATGGTTCTTGCACCCTGTCTTTCCCAAGCCCACAGCACTCTTGGCAAGGGTGATCTTGCACACGATTTTATCATTTGAAGTTGACATCCCCCTGTCAATAAAACAAAGGTGTGTCTGGCTGGTGGCAGAGGCTTCCTCTTGAAACGCACCTGGTACAGCATTGCATCACACTGCCCACTTCAAGAAACAGTATGTGCAAGCTATCTTCAGTCCTAACTTGCATAGAAGTGTTGCTTGTGTATTTTAAGCAGGATGTCTGCTTGAGTCCTGGGATTTTTTGAAATAGTTTCCTATTCAAAGCCATAATTAGCATAACTCATTATTACTTAGAAATTGTAATGTCTAATGTTTTCTCTGTCATCTGTATCTGGTGTTGAATCACATATCTACAGAAGAGCAAAGCAGTTCAATTTTTGTGCCTTTCTTGCCACTTTCCCTCCATTTTGAAGTTCTGAAATCCTCTAAAAGGCTGTTCTGGAAAATTGATTTGCTGTTTGTGTTGGTTTAATGCTTAACACTCGCTGTGTGTCCTTTGTACTGGCAGCTGTGGAATGCTGTGCTGCAGTTGAATTTCTGTATTTCCTGACATGCTAAATACAATGAAGAAAGTTCCTTACAAGAGGGACAGGTTTAGGTTTGGTTCTGGTATTTACATTTTTTGAAAGAATGATATTTCAAGAGTAATGTGTCTGTAGCTGTGTGCACAAATGCTTTATGTTATCTTGTACAACTTCTCTTATGATTCGGTTTGAAAACTAAGTTTATATTCCACTCAGTAAACTTGACACCACTTTAGGACAATTTTAAAGCAGAAGCACTACTGCATTTGTGTTGTTACCCGCTTCCTGTGTTACAGGGGAAGCCTTAGGTAGGAAGGAATAGAAGTTGAAATATACTATGTATTGTAAAAGTTAAGTGATATGGTTTATTTTTTTTTTTTTTTTTTTGGTATTTCTTTTTGTTGTTTTTTTTTCACACTATATGTAAGAGTTCTCTAT
>NDXB01011743.1:9381-24493 GCA_002631895.1 Agapornis roseicollis
TAAAAAAAAAAAAAAAAAAAATGTAGTAGGTTCGTTCGATTTTGGTTATGGGCTTTTTTTCACAATTTGACTGTTTTTTCGCCTGTGTATTTTATTGACCATTCCCCCCCGCCCCACCCCCCGCAATTCCTTGTTATTCTTTCTACTCAGCTGAGTTTCCTACTTAAAATTCTTTCTGGCAAATTAAAAAATAATAGATCCACCATCTTTATAATCTCATTTAATGCTTACGAGTTAAAAAATAACTACATTTTCTTCCAACAGAAACAGGACTTCTGCAATTTGTCCTCAGTTGAAATGTTCCTTTTCTGAATTGCCTGATGGCAATAATATCCTTAGTTGAAAGAGGGGATGAAGCTCTGTGATTAGGCAGTTTAACCTGAGTGCTTTCTCTGTTGCGTTATGAATTCAATACTGCAGATCAGGCACTGCGCAAAAACTTGCAGGAGCCCAGCTCTCATATCCCCTGTCTTAGCTGTGTATTGGTTTAACTCCACGCAAGTCTATGAGGTTACACCATTGTCAGATTAGAGAATCAGGTCTATATTAATTTAATTTTTGCAAAGCCAAATCTTTTTCTAGCTCATTTCAAAGCATTCAGAATATTTCTGGCTATTCTTCTCAATTTAGAGCCTGCTTCTGAAGTACCAAAAGCAGAATACCTTGTATACAGCTCAGCCACTTCTGTGCCCCTGCAGCATTTTAGTGAAATGCCTAAGGTACATCACTTCCAAAATGCAGAAAAGCCTTTTAGACAGGCAGAAATGGAGCTGTATAAGCTGAAGTGGCTTTATGAAGTTTCTCACTCATGAATAATGAATTAGTGGGAAATTGAGATGGAAATTAAATACGATATTAACAGTTTAACAGCCTATGTAAATCACAGGGGGTCATCACACATTTACTCGAGAGTATCTATGAAAAGTCCTCAGACTTTCAAAAAAAGTTAGAGATACACCAGAGGCTCAGAGTGCTTTTTGGTAACTAAATCATTGTCTAGGTACATATTATAGATCCACCAAAGAAGGCTGTGATTTATGTTTTCCATTAGCTGTTGAAATGGTTCATGGTCACTGACAGGAAAACTTGTGAATAAATAAAGGTAAATTGTCACAGACTCTATCTCACTTTATTTTTCACTGGGTAAAAAACTGGCTGGATGTTTGGGTCCAAAGAGTGGTAGTGAGTGGAATTAAATCCAATTGGTAGCTGTTCACAAGTGGTGTTCCCTAGGGCTCATTACTCATGTCAGTTCTGTTTAATATCTTTATCAATGATCGGGATGAGGGGATTGAGTGCATCCTCAGTAAGTTTACAAACAACACCAAGTTATCTGGGAGTAATGATCTGCTTGAGGGTTGGAAGGCTTTACAAAGGGATCTGGACAGGCTGGATTGATGGGCTGTGGCCAGTGGTATGATGTTCAACAAAGCAAAGTGCTGGGTTCTGCACTTGGGCCACAACAACCCCATGCAATGCTACAGGCCTGGGGAAGAATGTCTGGAAAGCTACTTGGTGGTAAAGGACCTGGGGATGTTGGTTGTCAGGTGGCTGAACATGAGCCAGATTGTGCCCAGGCAGTCAAGAAGGCCAACAGCCAGAATCCTGTCTTGTATCAGCAATAGTGTGGCCAGCAGGAATAAGGAAGTGGTCATCCCTCTGTACTTGCCACTGTTGAGGCTGCACTTTGAACCCTGTGTTCAGTTCTGGGCCCCTCACTACAAGAGACGTATTGAGGTACTGGAGCACAGATTTCACAGAATCACAGAAAAGTTGAGGTAGGAAGGAGCTTCTACAGGTCTTCTGTTCCAGCCCCTCAAGCAGAGGCATCCAGAGCAGGTTCCCCAGGACCATGCCCAGGCAGGTTTTGAATATTTGCAAGGGTGGACACTCCACAACCTTTCTGGTTTACCCTTTCCAGTGTGTGAATTAGAGGAGTTACTTTTCAGATTACATAGAGATTTTAAAAAGCATATCCAAATTTTCTCCACAAGGATGATACAAGGTCTTTTGTGGCTTGTTTATCAATAATTCAGAGTGCATAGAAACATACAAAGCCAGTTTACCCTGGCTGGCAATATTACAACCATTTTGAGCAGCTTTTCAGCTTTTTCATTTTTCATTATACGTACACCTTTTGCCACATAGCTGGTGAAATAGCAATTTTTTAGACACTCATCTTTCTCCTTTGTGATTCAATACAGCCATTAATGAAAGATTTGCCGTACTAAGAAGTGAACAAATACTGATCTGGACAAAAGCTAATAGGAGCATTTCTTAAACAGCTAGAATAAAGTGCAAGGGAACTGTAAATGTCAGTCTTCTGTAAAATAAAGATAATTGCATCCTGAAAGATATGCTCTCTTGCTCATTTGTTTTAATGGGAGGTCTGAAAGAGTGATATAAGGCATATGTTTTTCATCTAGGTTCTTACATTCCCTGTATGCTTTCTTTCCTTAATTTTCCTTCTTATTTTCCTCCCAGGACAAGGCAGCTCACACTCTGCCTCACTAGCTGCAGTGGGGGCACTGTATGAGGGGATCCCTCCACTCCATTATCTTTCCAGCCTGACTGCAACTCTGTTTTGTCTTTCTCTTCCTTTTTATGTCTTCAAACATTCATAATACCTCTTATGCAGACACTAACTACATGTTCTGGTTGCTTGGAAACCGTTGTTGAATGGCTACATAGTATTTAGGTAAACCTGTCTGGTAATTCACCCACCTTCTTTCTCATAGTAAAGTTTTAAGTACTGCAAGTGATTCTTTTTAGTTTTCATTTTCATTATCTTTAATGTGGTTTGTAGATTGTTCTCTGTTCTTACAAACACCACACTTTTATTTTGCTTTCCTTTTCTTTCATCTTTATCCTCCAATGAAACTTTTAGTGCCACATTATGTACTTCCTTCTAATGCAGTGCAACTGAAAAAGCCATCAATCACAGCCAGAGCCCTGGAAGCAGGCTTTTTCTGGGGGTATAATGCAAAATCACAGGTTCTAATCCTGAAATGTTGCAAGAGAATGAATAAGATCTGCTCCCTTCATCCATGCTAACTTGAAGCTGTTGTTGAAAGAGGAGGAACTGCAAGATTTTCCCCAGCTCTCCTGAGGCTGGGAAAAAAAGAAGCATGATGAGGCCTTACCTGGTTAACACCGGACCATAGATCAAAGGCTAAAATACGTAGCAGACCCCTTGAGAGAGCCAGAATGAGGGCAGAGAAAAGGCTCTTTGTCCTTCCAATGACTTAACTGACTAAGGTACAATTCACTAATAACTTCCTAGTTACACTTTGCTTTTTATGAACACCAGATGTTTTCTGTGTATCTGTTATCAAAATTACAGTATGGAATAACCATATGCCCAGCATGGTTATACCTTAATGATCCATGGACAGAGTTAATATTTTCAAAAGGATATGCTCATTTCAGTTTTCAGAACTCTTTAGGACTCTTGAATCTATACCCACATTTCCTATAATTCTCTGTGTCAAATATAAAATTCTTCATAATCTTTTACTCTACCAGTAGGTTTCTGAGTTTTAGGGATATTCTAGTTGATTGTCAAGCTTTGAAGAAGAATCAAGTAATTCACTGTGGGTGACCATTGAAGTAAGGTGTCTTGGGTAACTTGGATCACAAATAAACTGATTGATAGCTGAGGAGATTATTGTTCATTTAAAATGGTTATGTAAATGTTTCTAGTTAAGGCGAAGGTTAGTGACTTACTGACTCTCAGTTAAAGGTGTCTTATATTCATTTGTCACTTGTGCTCTTTCCTTATCATCCCAGCCTGGAGCCAGACTTTTTCCTGCATCCTGGTACAGGTCATTTCTTGACACTCCACAGTTAAAAGTGCTGAAGGATCTGCAGATCAACAAACCTCCATGAAAACATCTGTTTGTAGTTTATTAGTGCAAGTTAGGGTTAGAAGTCCCTCTCTTTAGCAGACACCAAATTAAAGTAATACAGTTAATTATCTTTCTTTGCAAGTACTTTACAGTACTCAAAGTACTTCAAGTACTACACTTTAAGTACTATACATCAAGTACTATACTACTTGAAACTGAAGATTCAAGTACTTGAAGCTGAGGCTCCAAGATGCTCAGAAGTCAGCTTTAGATCATTTACAAAAAAAATGTTTGAAGCATGAAGCTGTTTGTTAAAACCAGAAGCTGCTCAGTATGACTTCAGAGACCATATCCATGCCTGGAAGCAGCTATGGCTTCAAGTGAAGATATAGCACAATGAAGAATCACAAAGAGTCTCCCAGACATTACTTATGCTACTTTTGTCACCATGTTTTCCAAACTGCAAGCTCTAGTTCTATAATCTACAAGAAAATCAGAGGAAATGTGACTCTACTGTCCTTTCCCTGGGAAGGATGCACTGTAGTGGAAGAACAGGCAACAGACTAGCCCTTGACACAGGAGGAATGTTCTTCACCCTGCCCTCTGAATATTTAAATCTCAGAGGCTCCAAAGAGCTCATATTTCTGACACTCTTCAAGTTATTTTATTATTGCATCACACCCTTACCTTGAAAGTGATGTTTTTAATGTTAGATATATAATAAAGACAAAGTCTACTAAGGGGCAAAAATCCAGCCTTTTAAATTTGTACCTAGGCACCAGTCTAGAAGTGGTGAGCTCTTCAATAGACCTGAAAAGACTCAGTGGTCACTGTATCATTTTGGCGTGGTCCTGTGATCCTCTTACTTCTCTTACACTGTCTGCTAACATTTTAAAAAGCAGCTGAATACTTGCTTCCCAGTGTCCCATATGCTGGGGAAGGAGAGAGAGGGAAGGAGAACCATTTATTTTGCTGCTTTTATTCCCATGAGAACAACTAATCAAGTGGGAGTAGAACAACAAGTTCTACTAGGCACAAGAATCTGCTTATGAGACATCTCTGCATACTCTTGAGGTTTCATTAGCTTTAAGTGGATATTTTTCCACTCCTCCAGATCATTGTTATTTCAAAACCAAATTTATTCAAACCAAGGAAAGACGCATCTCCTCAAGTATGCCAACTTCAAACTCAAGCACCAAAAGTACTGCATGTATTTTTTAGAAACGGTTCAATGATTTAAATATGCATCAGCTACAAAAATAGGGGTTTGGTAAATTCTTTCTTTTCACACTGTAAGGAATGCTAATAAT
Organism: Agapornis roseicollis; assembly: GCA_002631895.1. Taxonomy (NCBI): domain Eukaryota; kingdom Metazoa; phylum Chordata; class Aves; order Psittaciformes; family Psittacidae; genus Agapornis; species Agapornis roseicollis. Next base: position 14,540 of record NDXB01011743.1, read on the forward strand.
TAGTGTGATTTCTGTCATCCATCTAAGACACTGAAATTATTATGAAGAAATAATTTTTCTATACTGGCTGCATTGCAAAAATAACCAGTTCTGTGTTTGTTATTTGATCATCTAGGGAAAGAGTAACACAATAGCTACACCCAATGGCAACTTCATTAACTTCTATTTTTCTAATAAAAACTGCTAGGGTTTTCTTAACAGGAACTTAATAATCAAGGTCAAACATAAATACTTACGCCAGTTTTAACAGTTGCTTTTTCATAAAGATAATTCCTCTTTAAATGGCTTCTCATCAAGTAATTTTTCACCCTCATAATTCAAAATTTCCTTGTAATTTATCTTTTAATGTACAACAGTGTTGTTCTTTTGACTGGTTTATTATCTTCTCCAAGTAGCGCATTAGGACTAGCATAATAAATTAGGCCACATATTCTTCTCGTTACTGACTTCTAAGGTTTCTACTTCATTGTAGAAAAAAAAAGAGTAGCTTTCAGAGTATGAAGCACAGGAGGTGCTGCCAGGTTACATTTTGTGTTTGCAAGGAAAACTAAAGTGATGCTTTAATACAGATAAGAGACATCTCCAGTTTTATAGAATGTCATAAAATAAGGACCTTCAAAGGTCTCTTCTAGTCCAACACCCCTGCAATAAGCAGGTACATCTTCAACTAGATCAGGTTGCTCTGAAGTCATGCCTGACCTTGAACGTCTCCAGGGATGGCATATCCACCACCTCTCTGGAAAACCTGTTCCAGTATTCTACCACCCTCATTGTAAAACTTTCTTCCTCATGTCCAGCCTGATCTTCCTTCTTTTAGTTTAAAACCATCACCTTAGGTTGATGAGTCCTAGGTTGCAGTAGGATGAGTTCTATTGCAACAGGCACTGCTAAAAATTCGCCCCATCTTTTTTATAGGCCCACTACTTAAAGGTCACAGTAACGTCTCACTAGAGTCTTCTCCTCTCCAGGCTGAAAAACCCCAACTTTCCCAGCTTTTCCTCATAGAAGAGGTGCTCCAACCCCCTGATCATTTCCATGCTACTCTATGAGGCTATAGATGCCAATAAACAAAGAAGGGGTGCATGTGTGAACCATTTTTTAGCCAGTTTTTGCCTTCTGAATTTTCATAGGACAGTAATCTTTTTCATGAGAAGTTGAAAAATTTTGATGGAAGTTTAAACTTTCCATTTTGTTTTAAGGAGAATGAAAAACCAACTTACGTACTTGCTCCATAGATACAGTATTATACCTTCAATATAAATGCATTTGGGAGCTTCGTTACTAATTGAACCAGGCTAAGAAAATATAAATAGAGGGGAGAAAATAAAATAGTATTCTCAAATTTTAGAGTCTACAGTGCATAGGAAATAATTTTGACACCACAAATTGAATGTTAAATCAGGAACTGAGAAATAGAAAGAAATAAAGCAATGGACTTCTGGTGAAAAGAGGAAGCTTTTGTTCTATGGGGTCTTTTTTGGTTTACATTTGCACCATGGCTGGTTTAAGTTTGGAGGATTAATTTTTGACTCAGAAAAGTTGGCAAAATCTCAATTTTCAGTTATGTTTCATTACTGGGAATTATGGGGAAGTTCCTATAAAAATTAATAAATGAAATGTAAGAATTTACAGATTTTATTTTCTTTATGAAATGGGATTTTTATAGGGTATACCTATATTTTCCAGTCATATTCCCCACTGGTGTATAGAAAAAACAATTAATGTGCTGCAGTGTGCTTTCAGATTTATAATATACCATTGAACCTAAATGTGTAACTGCTTCCACTCCCCTGCTGCCCTGACCAGTTCTGTTGCATGACATGTTGCTTATACATTCACAGAAAACAACCATGATGTTCCTTACAGACACATAAGAGAAGCTGATCTTCCTCTGGAGGAGCAAAGATGCCAAGATCTAAAAAAATATAAAGGCAGAGAAGATGTAAAGGATCTCTATTATGAGATCAGTGATGAGAGGGAGGAACTCTGTCTCTCAGAGCCATCTGCACCCATCGGAGCAAACTTCCATCCACAGCACAGGGTCCAAATTGGAGTACTGCGTATAGCCATCACTCAAAACTCACAAAAGGTTTCAACATTAGGAGGAGGGGGAAAAAACCTACAAAAGCCAATGTGCTTCTCCCATGCCACTGCTCTAGGAAGAACCCAGTCAGATGCCAAGAAAACCAAAATGACACAGAATGAATGGGCACAAGTCATCACTCAAATACACAAGCACATTTCATCAGCTTCATTTGGATAGACTCAGAGAGGCAAAAAAGCCTTTGCTAAAACCACATGGATTTTTTCCCTCTGAATGTCTAGCCTTTATCATTGCCTATGGAAACGGGACACCCTCACTGATACAAGGTATCCACTCAAGTCTGTCCTGCAGAGTACTTTTCTACACACAGCCTACTATTTTTGCTCTGCTCTTCAGTTGTCATGGCTGGAAGCTCAACACAGTGAAGATTCACCAGGTAGAAAACTAAAGGTCAAAGTTCAATGCTTATTAGCAAGAATGCTTTTAATGAGAATCTTTCAGATTGTATTATCCAACCATGTGTAAGAGCCTCCCAGATCACATTTCTCAATCAAAGTACTGCTAAAAGTAGCTATGCTGATTGCAATTTGCTTAAAGGATGGTTAGAGGTTGCTGGGAAGATGCCAGTATATCTGTTGCTGGAATATATGCATGGAAACATCCAATGACAGCCAAAATCCTGCTGAAAGACCCCCAATATAAAAAGGGGTCATTAGAAATCCTGGTTGGAGCATGGAAACATACAACAAACAGGGTTTTAATTTGCCTGCATACAGTAAAGCAGTTTTTACACAGAAAGATCCGTGCAAAGGCATGTTTTGCCTTGAGATTTATCACCAGGGTTAGCAGAAACCTTGCCAGAAGTGGCTGTTCTTCACACAGCACTGTCCTCCTAAGCAAAAGAAGCAACTTGGTTCCACTGAGAACATGTGTGTTCCTCATGTGGTGAAGGTCTTCTTCACAGTGTCTGTCATTTATCAAAGAAATTAGGAAGAGGCTCTGGTGAGACTGATGACACCTCTCTGCCTTTGCCTTCAATTCAGAGCAGTCAGGGATTACCCTGTCACTAACCTGGCAAGCACAGTTTGGCTTCAGGCTCCTTCAGATCCTCAATACTGGAACTCATGGGGGAAGAAAAATAATAATTATAAGCATATTTTTGAAGGGGAGGTGGTAAAGTTTTCATTTAAGCTCACCCATCCAAGCTGATTCTTTTCTTCCCATAAAGATGCAGATGCTTAAACAGCAACATGACTTCAACATCCAAAAGAACAGAAAGGACTCTGAGCTCACCCCATAAAGGTTTTCCTGCAAAGACATAGTAGTGCTAGGTCCATGTCATTGGCCTTTTCCTACTGTAATTAACTAATTCAGGGAAATACTGCATTCAGGGAATTAGGTCTGATAAAACAAAATGTCCCAGTTTTGCACTTACTGAAGACAAGGGCAGATTTACCACTGACTGAGTCAGGAGTTCTCTGACTCATCAAGCTTAAACATCTGTTTATATATGCAGCTGTAACATATTGACTGTGACTAGCCTATCTGCTGAGTCAGGGAACAAAGCAGCAACATGACCAAATGGCAGTCCATGAGCATGCCCTGCTTTTATCTCTTTTTCTGCCTTTAATTCCTTGCCCACCTCCAGGTTCATCTTAGAAAACAAAGGCATCTTGTTTCATTTCTTTGCAAGCCTTTCAATTTCCAGTGTAAAGGTCTTCAGGAGGTAAGACTGTGCCCTTTTGATTGACACCTGCCCAACATATTTGAAGAGCTACTGATGCAATACTAAGCCAGGCTGCTGTGCCTATGTAAGGAATCACAGGATTTGGGACATACTGCATGTGCCTTATCCACACAAACTAGCCACATCCTGAGGCCAAACACTTTAACTTGAGTCACAGCAATCAACGGGAATACAGAGCGCATTAAAAGTATATGAAGTGACAGCTCCATACCCTGAATATCTGACAATTTATAGTGGGATTTATACAGCAAGGATCTCAACAGACAGTTGGAAAGGGTATAAGAGGACAGAAATTACAAGCATGGAAGACACTGAGATGGGCTTGATGTTGTGTGTCCACTGGGGGAGTGTTTGGGAGAACTTGCAGGCACACAAGGACAAGTTTTTTTTTCTCCCTCAGCATATAACATAGCCTGATTTTACAGTGATCCTCATTCAAAGACAAATTTACATTTCCTTGGTAAAAACTGTAGAGGGTTCATATTTAGCCACTTTATTCATTCACTTGAAAGGGTAATTAATTCACAGATACCACCACTTCCTTCGGGCTACTTTTTAGCATGAAACTAATATTGCTGGTGCAGCCAAATAAGCAAAATAAATTTCTTTAACTGTTTTAAGGTGGCGGTGGGGAAATTTACAAAGATCTGAGTCAGCCCCGCACATCCCTGCTGGCAGTTTGGTCAGCCTCATTTCATTACTTGTGTTGGTGCCTGGCTGCTGCAGGATGTAACACCTTGCTTTGTCTGGAAAGCGAGCAAGCATTCAGAGCACATTACTCACAGGCTGCAGCTCCTGGCAAAGTCACCTTCGTGCCACGTAACTTGCACAGGAACTGCAGCTTAGGAGGGAACTTTCCAAAAACACTTGCCCCAGCTCCTGAAATATCCTGTTGATATTGACAGGGCAAGATCCTACTTGAGCATATGTGGCCCATGAACTGTGTGTCCTGTCGCGTTTGTTGCTTTGCAAGTGGTTGCTTTTAAAGAAGGACCATTACAGCCTTGTGATTTGATTTTGTGCCTATCACTGAATGTGACAAATGTCCAATTTTCCCCTGCTAGCTTTAGCTACTTCCTCCCTGTGTTTCTCCTACAATTAAGGGGGAGGGATTCTCCTGTAGATGGCTATAAGTGAAGACTGCTCCTGTACATGATTCATTCAGTATCCTCCGATTATAACAAGACCCCAGTGAGATTAGCTCCACAAAAGGCTCCAAAAAGCCTTTGCAAAGATTCTTTATGCGTGCTTTGATGCCTGTTACTGAGCTCAACAACTCATTGAGCTGAATATTCATTTCAGAAAGATGTCTGTTCTGGAACTAAAGGCACTACGGAGAAGATCATCTGATGTACCTGTCTCAGCCACTCACCCTCACTTTTACTTTCTATTCCCTGCAGGAAAATAGGATATGCAAAATCTTTTGGAAAAAAATGATACCCTGAAGTGTCCAGAACCTAAGGGACCACTTTCAGAGGTTCAGATGAGATGAGTCTGCCTCAAACAATGCTGACTATGCCACTGCTTCTCTGCTTTCATTATCTCTTCAATATTTTTTTTTTTACTTGGTAGAAGGGTTTTCCTGACAGCCAAGAGAATCACAAGCAAGTAAAATCTCATCTTCTGTTAAGACAGAAACAGAGACTTCTAGTCTGTGTATCTGCAGAGATGCTCATAAACATGAAAAACATGTCCTAGAGACTCATTAATGTAAAAGCAAGTTAAAAATGCCAATACACCTACTAAATAAATCACATGATTTGCAAGCCTCCTAATCTCTGAGCACTTAGGGTTGACAACACTGTAAATAACAGCTTCTGGCCCAAAATGAAAGCAGAACTTTTTAACTTTAGTGCAGAATGACACAAAAGATAAATAAAGATAATCCGAAACCTCTGTCAGAAAATTCATAAACAGGACATTCAGGAGAAAGACATCACATTTGAAATGTCTGCTTACACTATAAAACAATCTGTCAGATCAAGACTACAAGGCACATTAAGAAAGAGTAGTAAGGCGTTTCCACTTATCTGCCTGGTGGAAGGAAAGGGGAATTATAAGACATCATCAACATATCCAGAAGCTATGTGACTCTTGCAGTTTGCACATCAGCTGAAAGACAAGAATTTAAGCATGGGCTGAGACTTCAACTAAGTCAACAAGTCACTGTGTAGACCAGAAACCTCTTGCAGTCAAGTTCTCATTCCCACTGACAGCCCATTTTCAGCCCCACCTGGAGGTCCAGGCTTTCTTTCTCTCAACCCAAACCCTAATCCAAACCCTAAATGAACCACATAGACCACACAGACCCACACTTCCATTCCCTGTCTCATTTTCATTCTTCCATCTCTGTGCAAACAGGATGCATTACTTCTGTGAAGGAGCTGGGAAAGCAAGCAGCAGCATATCAGGCTTGGCTCTGTATTTCTGTTGCCCCATGATAGTCACTTGTCATATATCTGATATTGGCCTTCTCCCTGGTACTTACACTGTCGTCTTCAGCAGATCTTGCGTGCCTCCTTCCGCAGTCTTTTTCCTGTGTGAGCTCACCCTAAATGGATGAAGCTCCAGGAGTGTACGAGCAGTTCTAGAATGTTCCCATTATGCATCCAAGTGCTCAAAGAATTAAATGCCTCAGTCAAGCCTTTAAGACAATGGGACTAGCTTAATATGCACTTACATAAATAGAAATATCTGACCCTGAGAACATCCTTAATTAGACTCACCAAAAGTCTTGCTTTACATGAATAATCCATTTTTTTCTCTTTTATTTAGCATCAGTTTGTCATTTATTAACATGCACTAGACTGTCTTCTCAAGACTTTTCCCTTGAATATGGGGATTGAAAGGTATTTTAAAATTAAGAAAATTATTCTTAGACATGCACATCACTCCTGGAGCCTGAGCTTTAACATGGACATCATATATTCAGAATGAAACTATAACTTCCCATTAAGTGCATTTATCAATGGATCAGCAATGAAAGAACGTAAAGAAGGCATTTCCTTCTCACACGCAAAGCACATATCTTTCAGAAGTTTACTTCAATTTGTAATTCCAAACCATGACCTTGAATGTCAGCGGAATTTTCTTCTAAGTTGCTGCACTGGGTCTGTCTGGGGTGAGTTAATTTCCTTGATAGCAGCCTGTATGGTGCTGTATTTTGGTTTTGTGGCTGAAACAGTGTTGATAACACACCAGCATTTTAGCTGTTTCTGAGCAGTGTTTGCACAGCCTTGAGGCATTTTCCATTTCCCACTTTGCTCCCCCAGAGGGTATGCTGGATAGCTGACACAGAAACAAAGGGGTATTGCATGACACATAATGTGATGCTTAGCAATAAAAACTGAGGGGTGGGTGGTTTGGGAGAGCTAGTCATTGCTAAGAGACTGGCTGGGAATTGATCTACATGTGGGAGGCAGTGAGTGACTGCATGTGCATCACTTGTTTATTTTTTAATTCCTCTTGCTGTTGCTTATTAAATTGTCTTTATGACAACTCATGCATTTTCTCACTTTCGCTCTTCATATTCTCTCCCCTATCCCACTGTGGGAGCAAGTGATCGAGCAGGTGGGTGGTGCTTAGCTGCTGGCCAAGGTCAAACCACCACAGTTGGGATCAGTTTCAGTCAGGGTAAAAACATAGTTCCTTCACAGTCTCCACCTCCAATGATGCTTTTTGCCTTCAAAAGAAATCAGAAGTTGTCCAAATGTAAAAAAATTCTTGTTTGTTTCTGTTAACAGGAGCATTGAACCTCAACTACCATAGGAGACAAAGGCTAACATACAAAACGTGGATGTGTGCAGAACATGAATCCAAAGATGTGAAGAAGTGGTGTGCACTGTCTTCTCATCACAGGTAAATGTGGGTACACACAGTTGAAGAAATACCCATAAGAGATTACAGTTGTATCACATGGACCACTTTCTAAATTAAACGAGTTGATGCTACAGTAAGGTAACTCTGGTACAACAATATCCATGGAAAAACTGTTTGGCTATCATGGCTATACCATGACAACAGCATGTACTGGTGGAGTCCCTCTAGTGACTTGTGCACTGGCATGGTCTTGGTGGGGGTCAATTCTACTCCTGGCTTAACCCTGGACTTTGTGGTGAATCCAAGCAGATTGCATTACATTTGCTGGTTACAGCCACAAATGGTGGACAGGGGCCATAGCCTCCATTGCACACTGTTTTGATACCTTTGCTGAAGTGCCCTGGGCATCTACGAACAACTGCTATGCACTTATGGCAGATGACTGGGCCCTGGCTGGAGGTCTTGCTGGCTGAGCGGACCTTGGGAAACTGCCAGAGTGGTGGCTGCAGTCACAGGGTGGCTGGTGAAGGAGATCAGAATGCACAGAGGGGACAGAGCAGCAGGGTCTGGCGAGGCAGCTGCGCAGAGAGGCCACCGGAAGCATGGAGCTCTTAGGAATGGCGCTGGGGGGTGCCAGCCCCTGCAGCCAGTAGGCAAAGGCAGGTCCTGCATGGGGGAGGCAGAGGCAAGGGCCATGAGGGCAGCAAGGGCAGCAGCCAAATGCCATAGGGCACCATCAGGGTCTGATGGGTCACTGCAGACAGGGCTGGGCAGTGACGCACACAGGACAGGTGGTCACCCACATCTGGGCCAGCACCCATGGCCAACAAGAGCGGTGACTGGGGTCACTCCACAGTCAGTATGGGGAACTGGGGAAACTGGCCCAGCACCCTGGGGTCCCTGTGCCTGCTCCCATCCTGGCAGCACTGGCAGAGAGGCACCAACTGCACCGTGTAATCTGCATCTGCATTTTCAAGGATGCTGTTATTCTCCAAGTAACAAGAAGAAATGAAACGTAATGCCCATGTACAACAATGTTAGTATTCCTGTGGCACCATAAAAAGGCTTTCAAAGCCGAGCTCTGCTTGACTGGCACAACATTTTATGAAGAAGGGCCCTGGGCTCTGCTTCATGTTAAAGACGGTGAAGAAGAACGGGTTCATGTTACTGCCTCATGGCCATGAAGATACAGGGTTTGCTCCTTCTGCACATGGCTCCGGACTGAGCTGTGTCCAGACCCATGTTTGGGTTTGCATTTATTGAGAGCTGTGCACAGAGACTCCTTAACAACTTTCACCTGGACCTCCAACATCTAAGCTGTGTGATTTCATGGCCCTTCAGCTGACCTGGTAGAGCGGTCTTTTCCTTAACCGTGGCTGGTGCCGTATCAGCAGACAAGCGCAGCAGCAGTGACATCTAGTGGCAAATGAGGCGGTGGCTACACCAGAACAGAAACCAGCTCCAATTAATAAGAAATAAACCAGAAATAAATGTACAAGGATAGAAAGGAGCAACAGAAGACTTTTTCTGTAATAACTCGTATTTAAATTTTTTCTCATGTTTATATGCATATATAATAAATAGTATATATATCTCAAATATAAGCTAGTCTTAACTGTTTGCTTCACATGACTGTGTTATTACTTCAAACACCAACTGATTTGGAGACAATATTTTTGTGTCCTATTTAGCAATCTTAGATTTTAAACATGCAGAAGCATAACTCCAGAATTTCAAGGGTAATTATATTATAGTTTAGTTAGCTACTCAGGCTTTAAGCATGAGAAACCTTAGATGTATAATAAGATACAGAATCACAGAACGGTTAGGGTTGAAAAAGCCCTTAAGATCATCTAGTTCCAACCCCCCTGCCATAAGCAGGGACACCCCACACTAAACCATGTCACCCAAGGCTCTGTCCAACCTGACCTTGACCACTACCAGGGATGGAGCATTCACAACCTCCGTGGGCAACCCATTCCAGTGCCTCACCACCCTAACAGTAAAGAACTTCCTCCTTATATTCAATCTAAACTTCCCCTGTTTAAGTTTTAACCCATTACCCCTTGTCCTGTTACTACAGTCCCTAATGAGGAGTCCCTCTCCAGCATCCCTATAGGCCCCTTCCGATACTGGAAGGCTGCTGTGAGGTCTCCATGTCTTGCTGGACAGGGTCAACCCACCATAACAGAGCATACTTTACTTCATACCCTGTTCTAAATATACTCGTTACATTGTGTCCAGAAATACCAAGCCTGATGTTTCTAGGCTAGATCTTGGAAAAAAAAAAAAAAAAAAAAAAAATAAGAATGGACTTTTTTTCAAAAAAAAAAAAATAATTCAA
>NDXB01011743.1:37554-62968 GCA_002631895.1 Agapornis roseicollis
GGGGGGGGGGGGGGGGGGGGGGGGGGGGGGGGGGGGGGGGGGGGGGGGGGGGGGGGGGGGGGGGGGGGGGGGGGGGGGGGGGGGGGGAGGGGGGGGGGGGGGGGGGGGGGAGGTGGAGGATTGGGAACGTAAAAGAATGTTTCCTTCACAGGTTGAGCACCCAAGAAGGAGAAAAAAGAGGTGTAATTGCCAAGCACTTTTATTGTATACCTCCCAAAGTATAAAGGTGGTGACCACACTGGGAACATAAGTCAGATCTGTTTCATGATCAAAGATTCTATTGTATTACAAATCATTGTCATAAAATGCAATGAGACAAAAACCTTAGCCTGAGCCCCACACTTGAAAAACAATAACACAGCAAATATCAGGTGTAAGTAAGGTACAATATTCTGAGACTGTGAGATCAAGAGTAACACCTTTGAGAGCCAATAGATCAGCATTCTGACGAGTGATGACCAAGCTTGTCAGATCTGTCATTATCTCAAACTTTTGAGCCCACATTGGGTGTCAAAAAGAACTGTCATGGTTTAAAACCAGTTTCTACTCCCTCCTCTCCCTCTTTCTTTCCTCCCCTCCCCTCTCCCCCCCACTTCCTCCCTACCCCACTCCAGGAATGGGGAGGAGAATTGAAGGAATGTAAATCCCATGGGTTGAGATAAGAATAGTCCAGTAACTAAGGTATAACACAAATCACTACTGCTACCACCAATAATAATAATGATAAGAAAATAACAAGGGAAAAAAGTATGATACCACCCGCTGAAAACGAGCCCGACCGGGAAGTGTGCGCCCTTCTGGGTAACTCCCCATTACCTTTCTGGGCATAACGTGCTATGATATGGAATACCCCTTTGGCTAGCTTGGGTCAGGTGTTCTGTCCCTGCTTCCCCTTGGCCTCCCCTCCTCTCTGGCAGAGCGTGAGACTCAGAAAGTCCTTGGTCAGAATAAACATTACTTAGTGACAACTGAAAACATCAGTGTTATCAGCTATGTTCCCAGGCCAAAAGTCAAAACACAGAACTGCATCAGCTACTAAAAAGGATTAAAAATTGACTGCTACTGCTAAACCCAAGACATCTTCCTTAGATGAATATAGATATATATGAAGCTGATATCACTTCCCATCTCAGTTGTATTTCAAGTTGTTGTAATAGATAATGCAATACACAATTTACTTGTAACGAGTAAATGAATGTGAAACTATTCAGAACTCGATGCTGGCATGGATTAAACACTTCCTTTTCATGAAAAATTGATAGCAAAGCCCCCTTTACTGCCTCTCAAGGACCGTGTTGTTTTGTTTGCTTGGTTGGCTGGTTTTGGTTTTATTTTTTCCTTTCTTTCATAAATTAGAAGTTCATCTCAGGTTCTGGACTGAAAATACAAGCCCTGTGTATAAGTGTTCCATTTATTGTGCTATGTCTATTGCTAGTGTAAAATGACATACTAGCTTTTTTAGTAAAACATTAGCTGTTTTTCAGCCTGATTTATTTATTTTTTTTAGGTGCTAAAGAACACTATTAAATAAATCCCTTTAGCACTAAATAATTATCAGTCTGAAATTCCAAGGTATCCTTTGTAGCCTGAAGAATGTAAGAAGTCCACACTTATGCATAAATCCTCTACTTTAAATTCTCATCTTAAATCTAAACAAGTAATCCCCTCTGAATATATCCTTAAAATAAAAATCTTAAAATTTATTTCTGACATTACTAAATATTTTTTATGAAATGATGGATAACAAAATTCTTTATTTCGCTTCTTCTTGAGGAGTGTGTTACTTAGAAATTCAGGGTAGGATGGCTGTAGGTAACACACTTTAGGAAAAAAATGTACAGAAAATAAACTTTTGAATAAGCAAGCATGAACCTATCTTGAACAAGATATTTTCCATAATTCAAATTAAGTCCTTCTAAGGTCATTTCCAAAGTCTTCAGGTTGATTCGTGTATGTTCAAAATACTATTAAATAGACATAAAAAGAATAAAATACGGTTTATGCTCTTGGTTCTTTAGATCCTTTCTAACAATAATGCTTCCACTCCCAAACATTCAGTATAGGAAGAATAAAATTAATTTTATCTGCCTGAATTTGCTGTTCCTATCTTCTCTTGGTCTTTTCCCTCTGCAGTATTTTACTACCTTTGCAAGTCATGCATACAGACAGCATGAATTTCTTGTCCTATCAAGACAGCTGCAAGAATGACAATCTCACATTTCAAACAGAAATAATAACTTTCATTTATAATTTCTTGTTTTCAATATCAATAGTTCTTAATTTTGTATTAGATTCTTTTTTGCCTCTCAGAAAATAAATTAAAATATTATAATGGGATTATATTAAAAATATTGATTGGGGAAAATCTCTTTTTCTCTTGCCTCTTGGTGGATCATCACATCTGATTGAACACTGTATAAAGATTTATGCAAGAATGACTTTCTTAAATGAGATATGCAGGAGAGCTAGATTTCCATGATTTGAGTTACATGAGGTAAATTAGTGCCAAGGCAGGTCAATGAACTCATACTTGGCTCAAATTAACACTAGTACTAGCTGTGAAATTCTTTATCGGCAACTCACAAGAGAGCAAAATTCTTCTTTATCTTTGAAAACATCACAGCAAAAGAAAATAATGATTTCCAATCTAACCAGATGTGAGCTGAGCTGTAAAGTATAAACAAGGAATAATATCAACCACCAGAGGGGTAACTGGATTATGCAAACCAAGCGTACTTTTAGAGAAACACAGATGATTTAATTAAAACAGCATTCCTATTTTCAACAGGGAACAGACCATAATTATTGGCCTGGTAAGCACTGATGACTGTACTTTCAGTATTGCTTGAATTTTCTAAGTGTCAAATGCATGTGCATTTAGGAGGATGTTCTATAAAAGAATATGCATACCATTGTCTAATGCTTCATAAGCAGTCTTTATAACTTTCACAGAAGAGCTTGAAATGTTGTATAGATAGAATCTGGACCTCATTATAAATGTAAAGACATTGAGATATACACCACAGAATATATAAAAACTGGAGCAAATGTGACAACTGAGGATTCCCAGATTCCAAAATTCTGATGCCTTATCCTGTAGAAAAATATTCCATTGCTATTATGAGTTGATAAAGAGTGAGAATATAGAAACTCAATATCTATTGCCAGTTCAGTAACATATTGCTATTAACCATTTTCTTTCATATTACAAAGCTCTGAAGTGTTACAAGAAAACAGCACATTGAAGCATTTTCACAGGGACTTTTTCCTTCTTCTAATACTTCTTTTCCTTTTTAGCTATTTGTTTCTTTATGATGTTCTTTATTCCACAGCTGAAAACCAGAAAACTTCCAGTTTATCAATCTTAATTGCTTATTTATATGTAAGATGTTTAACAAGTGAACAAAGTGTTAATGGCCCTGCTGGTATGTTAGTGTATAATACATGGTTTCATGTTATAACCAACACAAACAATTTTTTTCCTATGGAGAAAATCCTCCACCACGCAAATTATATTTATTAATTTATCAAAAAGAGTTAAATGTCTAAATTAATTTTATTTATTCATTGACCAGTATACGTTTACATGATTTGCAAGGTGTTTAAAAATTTTAATATTTTAATTAAGAGATTTTGCATTTTTCAAGAAGTAATAGCTAAGTATGAAGCAGGAAAAGAAAAAGAAAAAAATGGAAGAAAAAGAAGAGAAGGAAATTATTTTATGGCTTTCCAAGAATGAAAGCACTTTACTGAAGTGTGTCACATTTAGAATAGTTCTAAGATAAAATTCAGGTTGTACAAACAATGACATCAAATGAAAAAGAAAGAAAAGTTAATGAGAAATAACTGGATAATTCCTAATTCAATGGAATTGTCACACTGTTTTTCTCAAGATAAAGACAATAATCACTGTGCCTTTAACGCATGATACTTATTACATTATCTGCATTATTATTACCTCATTACAAAAATAATCAAACATTTCACAAGATATTTCATATTGTACAGAAGAAGAAGTTGGTTAGAAAAAAGAAACTCTCACAAGAAGTTTTCAATTAAATTTACAGGAGATACAATCTCAGGGAAAGAAATTAAAAGCGTGCAATTACACATCTGAAAATTGTCTTTTGAAAAAGGTACCAGTTAGTTTAATTAGTTTTGGTTTTCTCTTTATTGGTCACTAAATTTTGCTGCAATTAATCCTCTCCTCTAAGAAAAAAGCCAAAATTGCCACCCTTCTCAAAACTCAAGAAAAAATCAGCCAACCAGCAAAAAAAATCCAAAACCAACCCAAGCCAACCAATGAGCCAACGAGCAAAAAAACCCAAACAACTCAAGTCTAAAACAAATAGAAACCCCCACACGTAAACACAACCCAGCAGAGGGTGAATTGATTCCTTGTGCTCAGTACATATTCTCAAATTGCTCAAACTACATCCAATATAAGGTTATAGATTTGGGTTCTAGCAAGGTAAAGAAAACAGTGTGGGCTATTGATGCTTATCACCAGGAGAGAGGGCACAAATTGCCTAGAGACTGAAAATAGAAAGACTAGTCATCTGAAATAAGTTTGCAATCTTCAGCCTTTATCATCAAGGAAAGCTCCCAGAAACAAAATGAAGCCAGTTCCCAAAGTTAATTGTGTTGAGTGTTTGTGCAGTGTAGACTCCAATCTGTAGAAACTGAAAGAAAAAAATACAATTCCCTAAAATAGATGTAAACCTGTAATTTTGACTGATAAGTTTTTCATTTACCAGGAGTTTTATTCTTGCTGAAATGAACACACAGGTAAATGCATGATAATAGCGAAGAACAAAAAGCTTTACATTAATTTGTAAAATGCTACACACTTGTGAGCAGTTTCATTCAACTGCATATCTAGTATGCTGAAAATATGCATACTTGCAAAATTGGAACTCAGTTTTAGTCTTTAAAATATGTATTTCTATAATACATTTCCTAAGCATTCAAATAACGAAGAAGTCAGCTTGGCAGCAAACCCCAACTCTATTTAGTAAAAATATATACATGTATATATATAAATGAGGTATTTCCAGAATGTCTTTTCATTGTAGATTATTTTTTTACATTTTATTTCTTGTTTGTTTGTTTTTGCAACAAAGTATCTTGGTTGCGCTTAATTCATACAAAATTTTAAAAAGGAAATGTTAAATTTACTAGAAAAAAATAATTTAGTCAGCTCCATTAACTTTGTCTAAGAACTCAGTTAGCTTTTCTGAAGAACAGATTGTCTGACATAGTTGCCAACTTGATTTACACAAAATCTTACTTTTTGTTTAACCTTGTTAACCATACAGACACAAATATACTGGGAAGAGATTTTAAAAAAAAATTTTTCCCAAAGCAAGAAATAAAAAATTTTGTATCATCTTTAGCTCTACAAAATACATTTGAATCTGAGTCAATGATCTGTAAAAAAGCAAACAGCAGTTGCTGAAGAAGAAATACATCTGCACCACTTCCAACTCCAAGAGCGTTCAGAGGGAAAGAGAATGAGTAGTCAGGACAGCTTAGAAGCAGAACCATGGATGGACAATGGATTTATTCATTCTGAATACCCTTTGAGTTTCATATAGACAACAAACAAATAGATTGTCAGGTGGACAAATAAACAAATATATTTCAAATAAAGTTATTACTCAGGAGACTGTCAGTTCTGTCTGGTACATGAAGCTGAAGTTCTGATGTGTAACATCATGGCCAAGCTAGGCTCTGTCAGGTGGTCTGTTGACCAGATAAACCAATCACTGTTCCAATAAAGCAAGGCTAATTTTACATTTGTAATCAATGAGTCAGACCGGAGATTCGCTAGGCATTCACAGGAGATTCGCAATGAAGCAGACTAGGATATTCACTTTAAAAAGCACTCCTGATCCAAACTGGGTATTAGGCTAATGCTTAGATTACACGATTCTATTTATCTGCCCAAAAGATACTTTTCAGAGGGGCACTATGATTACATCTGCATTTTTATAAACTTAAGGCATACATTATATTATCTTTTCATAGAGTACTTAGTGCCAGATCTTGAATGCCGTATAAAGGACTTAAGGAGTTATATATCTAAAGGTGGACTGTAATACTGAAAAGCTACATTGTAAGATACTATGTCCATAAATAAAGAGAATATGATCTCTCAGTTTGTATATTCAAGACATATTTACAGTCTTTGCTGTCAGCTGTCATTACATGATTCACCTATTCCCACTGTAGCTTGTCATAATACAAAAAAGCTTATTCAAATAAGATGCTGATAGCCATATGATTTTGACTGGATTAGTGCTAAACACTCAGAAGGCACATTATTTGATCTTAGAACCAGAGAAATAAAGGAAAAGATAGCTACTAATATGACCATAGGAAAACTAACATTTCCTTATCCAAGTATTACATAGAATCATAGAATAGTTAGGGTTGGAAAGGACCTTAAGATCATCCAGTTCCAACCCCCCTGCCATAAGCAGAGACACCTCACACTAAACCATGCCACCCAAGGCTTCATCCAATCTGGCCCTGAAAACTGCCAGGGATGAAGCACTCACAACCTCCCTGGACAACCCATTCCAGTGCCTCACCATCCTAACAGGAAAGAATTTCTTCCTTAGATTCAATCTAAACCTCTCCTGTTTAAGTTTGAACCCATTACCCCTTCTACTGTCACTACAGTCCCTAATGAAGAGTCCCTCCCCAGCACGCCATAGTCTCCCTTCAGATACTGGAAGGCTGCTATGAGGTCTCCACACAGCCTTCTCTTCCCCAGGCTAGAGTCCATCTTCATGAAAAATTCCTCTTGTTTCACACAATTATTTAATTTAATTAAAAATACAAGTTTAAAGTTCCCAAGTTTTTATTTCTACCCCAGGGCCTATTTACCTGCTTTTTCTATAACGAACCTGAATTTCATGTTAAATCTTCCAGTTTGATGAAATTCTCTTAAAAAAGCATCAAAACAGGAGGAATAAAATATTATGGAGGAAAAAGAGATTCTTTGAGGACCAGAGTATGAATGTACTATTTCATTCAAGTTTCTGTTCTATTTGCAAATTTCTATCAGAGCTGTGAAATTATAGGTTTGGTTAATTTCTTTGGAATGGAGATTACAGACAATAGTTTGGTGCAGAGACACAATTCATTTTATTTGTTAAAAAGTATTAGAAGTCTATACTTAACATTAATTGAGAGAAGTGTATTTTGGAGTATCTGAAAATCATGAGAACAATGAGGAAAGAAAGCTGTGCTATTTCCCTCTTTTGGCTATTTTATGAGAAATATATAGTATTATTTATTATACAGTGAAATTCTTCTACATTATTGAATAAAGCTACTTTGTATAAGTTATTTTTTTTCCCATAGAAAAAATGACCATGGCTATTTTTTAATTGATAATACAAGAACCTCAGTAATAGAAATATTTTTACAATGATAAAACCATAACTGACTAATTAAATTATTATGTAATTAAATATAGGGGGAAATGAAAAAGAGGAGTCTTTTGCATTTAATTTATGACACAAACTTCTTCTGGGAGCTACGAGTAGTCACACAACAGGGTAAATCAGAGAAACATGATAAAGAGTTATCAATACACAGACTGAAATCTGCGTGTGTGTTCCATTTTCAAATCACATGTATTTGCTTAAAACAGGCTTCACTGAACATGGCTTCTTAATATCAAACTCCTTCAAGTAACAATGATTTAGTGTTTCTAATTACATAGTTTCATTAAAAGATATATTTCAAACAAGAAGCTGTTTACAACTTGTACTGTTTCAATTCCCAATAAGGAAAATAAGTTTAATTTCTCTAATGGCTCTTTTTTCTTTAATAACTCTCTCCTCTAATGGCTGCCAATTCAGTTTGTGTTTACCAAGATATAAATTTTAAATATCACAAGCAGTTATAAAAAGAAGTTGTCACTCACCATACACTTCCCAATATCTCTGTACTGTCCAGTTCCCACTATTAAAGGTTTCTTTATGCTTTCAAGAAGATATAGGTCATATTCAGTAGATGAAAATAAGCAGTATGTTTTCTTCTCACTTGGTCACAGGTGGAATCAATATTGATTTCTAAGTTCTTTTACAAAGTGTTAAGGGTTAGAGGAAAGATTTTAAAACAGAATTCTGGCCCTGCCAAATGAATAAACATACCTCAAATGTGTTTTTTGTACAGTTATCACAGGTATTGATAAACTTCTATTGTTTAAAGTTTCTTTTTTCTTGTGTATTTTTATAAACACCATCAACCTGCTGTAATGATTATGTCATTACTAAGGTAGATAAAATATTGAAAAAGGAAAATTATTTTAAGATAAAAATTCAGTAGTTTCTACAAGTATGAAAAAGAAAAAAGAAAATAAAGACATTTGGGTCAGTGTTTGCTCTACTTAATAGCAATCTAGACTTTACATACAGCCAGTTTGCTATGATGCCTGATAGTGTTAGCTAGCAAGAAAAAAGAGAGGTAGTCCTCAGTGGACTTTCCACTGAAATGATTTCAAGTTAGCTTGGCAGTGTTTTGTCTTGAATCACAACAAGAAATAGAAGTCAAGGAATGGTAAATATTCTTATGTATTTAGATTCTGAATTTTATATTTTTTTATAAGCACTAAATGCTTAGGACAAAAGATGTGTGAGTCACATTAAGAAAATACTAAAGGTTTTAGTTTGTGTGAAAGCAGGTTTGCTGCTGTTGACTGTGTCATCTGCTAAAAAGGAGTCAGATGTGATATGACTGTAGGTAATAAGACTCCATACCACTCGTAGCTTACAGTATATTAAGCATCAGTAGATCTTTTTCTGTAGTGAAATCACTTTGTCTTCCTGATGTAGCTGCACGTATAGTATTCTTCTGGCAGAACTGCTGCAGCTATCAGAAATGGGTAGGTTTACCTGAAGACTGCATAAGGATGAGAATGGGTCTCCTCCCATTGATGACAGAATCATTACTTTTTCAACAGTGACAATTGCATGGCTGCATTTCAGTATTTTTGGACAGTGCTTTTACATATCCAGTGACCTAAAAGAAGGACATTGTTAATACTGGATAGAGAAATATTTCTTATTCGTGCTTTTAACCTTATTAAAAAATGACTGGATGTTTCAGGGCACTTCCACAAGGTTTACTTAGAGCAAAGAATGCTCTGTGCTATAATGAATTCTCCTAACTCTACCCTACTGATAGTTTGAGTACTCTATCGTGTGTTCTATTTTTATACCGTGGAAGTAGGATAATTAATACCCTGTCCATACTATTTTGTCCTCTTTGCTGATGAATACCATCCTGATAAAAATCTTTTGTACTTTTACAGAATCATAGAATAGTTAGGGTTGGAAAGGACCTTAAGATCATCCAGTTCCAAACCCCCTGCCATGGGCAGGGACACCTCACACTAAACCATGTCACCCAAAGCTTTGTCCAACCTAGCCTTGAACACTGCCAGGGATGGAACATTCACAGGGCAACCCATTCCAGTGCCTCACCACCCTCTCATTAGAAGTTATTCCTTATATCCAATCTAAACTTCCCTGTTTAAGTTTTAACCCATTACCCCTTCTCCTACCACTACAGTCCCTAATGAAGAGTCCCTCCCCAGATCTCTATAGGCCCCCTTCAGATACTGGAAGGCTGCTATGAGGTCTCCACGCAGCCTTCTCTTCTCCAGGCAGAATTGTTCCGACTTTCTCAGCCTGTCTTCATACAGGAGCTGCTTCAGTTCCCTCATCATCCTCGTGGCCCTTTTCTGGATTCATTCCAGCAGTTCCATGTCCTTTTTATGTTGAGGACACCAGAACTGCACACAATACTCCAAGCGAGGTCTGACAAGAGCAGAGTAGAGGGGCAGGATCATCTCCTTCGACCTGCTCATAAGAAGGCCAAAGAAGAAATAGGAGGCAGTCCGTGAAACTATCTAGTAGAAAAAAACACTGAAAAGTATGTTTTCCTATAGCACATGAATGTACTGCAAAACTCATTGTCATACCATGCCATGGAAACCAAAGTTATATGAGGATTTCGTAAAAGAGATTAGGCTGGTTAATGAAGAGTAGAATCATCAGACACAACAGTCTTGATGAAGTTGGAGGGAGTGAGTCACAAAATCTTTGGCTGCCAAAGAAGGGTAAGGAATGGCAAAGACAAATCACTCTATGCACACTTCAGGTTTTATAATTTTTCTCTAGACATTCATGGCAATCTACTATCAGAAGCAGACCAGTTGAACATATGAACTCATTCAGTATGGCTTCTATTTATACTTTTAGACATTTTCACACAAGTAATCTTAATGCATTACAGCTCACTGATGATCCTTTTCTCTATACATCCCTGAAAAAAGCCTACCCTGCTTACATTTCCAAGCATATTTTAAAAAAAATATTTTATAGCTTTCTGTTTCTGCCTGAACTTCAAAACCAAACAGAGAACATGCTATACTTACAGAGATTATAACACTGGCTTCTGTCACTGAAATAAATGCTAGATTTTAATGGTAAAGTTACCACTGAAATACTGGATCATTACTCCTTACATTTATATGCTGTTGATGAGTGTAATTTTCTCTTTTTGTGTTAACAGACAGAAAGGTTAATGATCAGAGACACCACTTAAGATCAAGAGGATAATCTTACTAATGTCAACTATGAAAAGCAGTAGACTTTTCAAAAGTTCCAGATGCACACATACAGATGAGGACAACTTTTCAGGAAATAGAACATATCGAAAAGCAGAGATATCAGTTGCAATCTTACAGTGAAGT
Organism: Agapornis roseicollis; assembly: GCA_002631895.1. Lineage (NCBI taxonomy): Eukaryota > Metazoa > Chordata > Aves > Psittaciformes > Psittacidae > Agapornis > Agapornis roseicollis. The sequence goes on from NDXB01011743.1 coordinate 48,332, forward strand.
AAAAAGAAGTCAGAGATTATTTATTTTATGAATATTTAATGAGTCAATATATTTTGCCATTTTTTTTAGAGTTTATCTGAAAAGTAATACCTAGGTACAACATATATTTTTATTCTGTCTTATTTCACCTGAGACATGAATTGCTCTTTCTGTTCTAGGATATTCAAGCAATCTCATATTATATTATCATAAATAGTTTCAACATTTTACCTTAAGAGCAAGCCTATTCACATAAAATTTCATGACTTACAGAAGAAAATAGTGTACATCTCAGATAAATATTTAACAAATTTTATTTATGTTGCAACCTTGAGTTTAAAGAGCTGTGTCTAGTAATATTTAATGCATGATACATAGACCCCTTTCTCATCTTGCTTTGGAAACCTAGGTATTTCAAGGGTTTACAAGGACATTGTTGAAAAAGTCCAGAATACTGATAATAGACCAAAGAGGTATGAAAACGTTTCTTTTATCATGTTTTTGGTTTTGATTTTTTTTTTTTTTTTTTTTAATGCAGAGAGAAACTGTTTGTATGCTTTGGAAAATAGCAGCTTTTGCTGGAAATTCTTGCTCTAGAGAGATGCAGTTGGTCAGTTCCTAAGGGAATAAGCTGTGTTGCTCTCCTAGGTAAGCAACAGTAACTCAAGAAAAAAGGGAGAAAATAGGAAAGAAGAAGATGAGTGGTGATCAAAGCTCTCATTTCTTTGCATAAATATCTTATGAGAATCAGAGATAAATGAACAGAAAGTGAATTAGAAAGCAAATATCTGTCATACTAGTTAATAATTCCTTTTCAATTCTTTTTGTTTTCTTGTGAAGACAGATCAGAGAACTTTTTTAACAGGCTGGAAGCTAAGAGGTACATGCAAACATTGGTAGATGTTGCACTTGCTTATGAAGAGGAAAGCTGATTTTCTCAAAAGTTTGCATGAACACACAGTGGTATAGAATATTGAGATCTGTTCTTTTGAAGTTTGTTTAAGGCTGCTGTATATTTTAAGATAACATGAAGAAAGATCTAGACCACTCGCATGTCTTCCTCTAAAACATATTTTTAACTTCCTGAATTTCCCTGTAGGACACCTAGCAAGATCATAAGAAAGTCTTAGAAACAATTCTTGCTATAACTTTCAAAGTATCTTTAAGATTAACTCACTATTTAAAGACAATGCTGGCTTTCCCACTGAATACCCAGGCAATGGAAGAAATTCTCTTTTTGAAATTCTCTTTATGTATTGTCCTCAGACTCATTCAGTTCCAATTTGGTGTCTATTTGAAATACAGCTTGGCACTCAGGTTTATCTCTACAGACCTTTGGTTTCACTCCTATGTCTATGAGACAAAGACAATGGAGCTAAAATGTTCTATCTAGTTCCAGACAAGACAACATGAAGCAACAGCAAAAAAATTGCATCTTGAGAAATTCAGGTTGAACCTTGGAAATATTTTTATTATAAAGATTGCAGAGTGCAATAAGTTTGCCAAGAGGTTATGAAACCCTTGAGAAGTTTTCAAGTGTCAATTTCATTAATTCCTGGCAGACTTAATACTGGGAGTAGCAGCTTGGATTGGAGGGCTGGGATAGACCTTCTGGAGTCCTTTTCAACCAAAATACCTCTGATTCATTAATTCTGTGTGTAGGTTCTTTTTTTTCCAGTAGTTTTACTTGGTATATCTTACCCTTTTGCAGACAGCTGATGTGGAAATTAAAACAATTAAAACCTCTTCACTTTTTAGAAATTGATAGTAAATTGCCACTTATGTAGCCCTTTTTTCATAAAATAATAAATTTATATATACATGAATATAACATCAATGCTAAAGATTACAACATGAAGGGTATTACATCAAAGACCAGCAATCTTAACAGTATGTTTAGAATGCCACTGAGACAGAAATCACTCTCAAATTTGCAGGACATGGAACTATAACAGAGACAATTAAATTTTTGCAAAGAATATAAGAATAAATTCATGATTGCATTCATAAAGACCTAACTCAATGCCTAAAGCACTGGCCTCACCCTCTAAAGTAATGCTTTACATGGGTGCTATTTTGTTTGGGTTTTTTTGTTTGTTTGGGATTTTGTTTTGGTTTTTTTGGGTTTTTTTTTTGACATATAACTGTAATTTAAACTAGAAGTCATACATAATTCCTGAATTTCCTCTCTGATCTCAAAGTTAAAGACATTACTTCAAACACATATTTTTAAACTTTACACAGTCTTCATTTAGAAGGTATATATGATTGTTATGGAGATAGAATATACATGAATAAAGGACTGTGCTTCAAGAATCTTTCAGTCTGAAGCTTAATTGTATAGCCACAATATATTGTGTTTGATATTTCTTTGCTCTCCCCTGATGCTACCTGGTCTTCCCTGACAACAACTTCAGTTTTCTTTATGGGAACCTCTACATCTCAGCATAATGATTTAAACATCAGTAATTTCCAAACTGAACTTTAATTCTTTTATAGTTAAAAAATAATCTCAGTATAAACACATGACTAAGTATGTTCAATTAAATAAAATAACATGTTTTGAACATTTCAGAAAGATATTTGTGTTTTTTGTGCACATACATGACCTTTCTAGCTGCTCCTGGAAGAATGAAACAGAAAAAGATATGAGTCCTCCAACTTTCCTGAAAGACAATAACAGCTTTTGAAAAATGAGATTATAGATTGTAAGGAAAAAAAATAGTTATCTTTGTACTTGGGTGGGAGGGGGAAGAAAAGGAAATAATATATTTACTTGTATTCATTAAAAAATAAACAAGTTATTTACTGAAGAGAAAAAAATCAAACTGAAAGATATCATTTCCCATGGGTGTAAACCTAGAGTCACCTCAACATGACACTACAGTCACCTGAATCACATGAGTAAGTGATCCAAATAATGTCCCAGAGTTTCAGTACAACTAAAGATAGTAGATGTAGAGACAGCTGGCAAGATTTCTTTAAGGTCAGCCAGATGAAAATATTTCTATTTTCCAACATTTTCTAGTATTTCTAACTTTAACAGTGACAGCAAAGTAAAATCTTAGTAAGTAATGTATTTGAAACAGCTTTTTTATTTAAATAGAATTCACAGTTTGGATGATTATCAAGTTTCTTGATAATTTCTTTTTTATATTTTGTCATTAGATGTATCAATGTGACATAATGCAGACAGCTCAGTAAGTAGCACAGTTTTGAAAGCAAATCATGTGCCTCGTTCACTCAGAAGAGCTTATGTGAGTCCTGTCTTTTTAATCTTTCTACACTTTTTGTTTGATCTCCTAATCATTATCACCAGCTATGGAAAGTGTTCTCTGCTACTCTTCAGAATGTGCTAAGTATGCATGTAAAAATAATGTGTAACAAATACAGAAGGAAAATACAAAGCCAAATGAATGAGAAGGAACACAATGTACATCTCTAACAAAGACTTTAGAAGGATCATAGTTATCCTTTAATATGTGGCCAGGTACCCCCATAGGTATTATTATGTTGATTTCAACATATTAGAATAGGGCATTTATATCTATAATTACCAATTATCAGTTTTATGGTTAGAATTATTCCTAGTTAACGGTATTTGCACATTGTTATTAGTCTGGCTAGCTGCAAATCTTATCAAAAGCCCAGTACAACTGACCCTGATTTGAGGGCACTTCAACACAGATCCACTGTTAAATTCAAAGTTTTTTTAGCGTTTTGTCATCTAAACCTATTTTAAGTACTATTAAACGTATTTACAGGGACAAAGGTAGAGTAACATTGCAATTTCCAGAAGAAGTAAATGGCTAGGATGAAAATTATCCAAAGAAACAATTTCTGCAAAGCAGCTCTGAAAATCACTGTCCACAGGCTCTGAAGCTTCACTCTGGTCTTCTTAGTTGGGAAGTGTCCCTCACTTTATACTTTATAATTTATATTTCATACTTCATACTTTATACTTTATACTTCTGTTCCTAATATCAAATGCAAGTCAGATACAAAAGAAACACTCTTTCCAAAACCAGACAGCAGTCTGATTCAAGTTCATTTTTTATATGGGAGACAGTATATGAACTGTGGGCTGCCAACTGACTTTACAAATGCAGTAAATAAACTCCCATCAGAGTATCCACTGAGTAATTTGGTCAATACGTGTAATACAAAGAAAAGCATGAGTTCACTGACCTGAGAAGAACATCTGAGAAGACTAATCCAACTTATCTACATTTGGTTCCAGAATTGCCTAATTAAGAGGTAGCATCATCAGTACAGCAGGAACAGGGAAGAGCAAAGGGAAAAAAGATGCAATGGATTATTAAGGAAGGGAAAAAAAAAAAATCCTCCATTAAATATCAGAAATATAATTAAAATAAAATTTTCTAGATGTATCTGTATCGAACTGATACAGACTGGCAACAGTTCCTGCAGCTCATGAATTTTTTATATTAGCAGGGCTACCAATTCACCTGAATAAACATGGAAGTCAGTGATAAAGCTGAAAAACAATAGACTAAATACTCCTTTGATATTCTTTACTACCTGTTGACTATAAAAGCACAAGCAAATAACCTCTAGCAAACATATATGTGTGATATACATACACGATTGTTTAATCTCTGTTAAGGTTACAGGTTCAGGTAGCTTATTAGGATCCATCTGTCCTGATATTTACTTCCTCACATAAAGTCTTTTGCAGCACAGGATGAATTTAATACACTTTCAAATAATATTTTAAATGAAATGAGTGTGAACAAAATGCCACGTGGAAGAAAAAACTGTTAATGTTTCATGGGCTTTTGCAAGCCTTATTGCTTAAGAAACATTTGTAACTTAGGGTCTTAGCAGTTAGCATGATTTAATTAACAAAGCAATGAATCACTATTAATAAAGGAATAGACTACTACTATTAAAGCAATGGAGTTTGGAGCCTCCTTATCTGAAGGATTTCAAACACTGTTGCTATTTATCATATCTTATTTATTCAACGGGGTTTGGTAAAGAACAGATTGTGAACCCTAAAGGTATATAAAGCCTGTAACTGCCTCATCTGTGCAGAGATCACATCAGCAGAAGCTTTTTCATGTTCATAGAATCAATCATAGAATAGATAGAGTTGGAAAGGACCTTAAGATCATCTAGTTCCAACCCCCTTGCCATGGGCAGGGACACCTCACACTAAACCATGACACCCAAGGCTTCGTCCAACCTGGCCTTGAACACTGCCAGGGATGGAGTACTCACAGCCTCCCTGGACAACCCATTCCAGCATCTCACCACTCTAACAGGAAAGAATTTCTTCCTTAGATCCAGTCTAAACCTCTCCTCTTTAAGTTTGAACCCGTTATCCCTTGTCCTGTCACTACAGTCCCTAATGAAGAGTCCCTCCCCAGCATCCCTATAGGCCCCCTTCAGATACTGGAAGGCTGCTATGAGGTCTCCACGCAGTCTTCTCTTCCCCAGGCTGAAGAGCCCCAACTCTCTCAGCCTGTCTTTGTATGGGAGATGCTCCAGTTCCCCGATCATCCTCGTGGCCCTCCTCTGGACTTGTTCCAACACTTCCATGTCCTTTTTTTGTTGAGGACACCAGAACTGCACACAATACTCCAGGTGAGGTCTCACGAGAGCAGATTAGAAGGGCAGGATCACCTCCTTCAACCTGCTTGTCACGCTCCTTTGGATGCAGCCCAGGATATGGTTGGCTTTCTGGGCTGCAAGCGCACACTGTCGGCTCATGTTCATTTTCTCATCAANTGGAGGCCCCAGAACTGAACACAATACTCCAGGTGAGGTCTCACGAGAGCAGATTAGAAGGGCAGGATCACCTCCTTCAACCTGCTTGTCACGCTCCTTTGGATGCAGCCCAGGATATGGTTGGCTTTCTGGGCTGCAAGCGCACACTGTCGGCTCATGTTCATTTTCTCATCAACCAACACCCCAAGTTGTTCTCTTCGGGCTGCTCTGAATCTCCTCTTTGCCCAACCTGTAGCTGTGCTGGGATTGCCCTGACCCAGGTGTAGGACCTTGCACTTGGCATGTTTAAACTTCATGAGGTTGGCATCAGCCCACCTCAGAAGCGTGTCAAGGTCCCTCTGGGTGGCATTCCTTTCCTCCAGAGTATCCACCCAATCACACAGCTTGTTGTCATCGGCAAACTTGCTGAGGGTGCACTCAATCCCAATGTCCCTGTCAGCAACAAAGATGTTAAACAGGACTGGTCCCAACACCCATCCATGAGGGACACCACTTGTTACGGGTCTCCAGCTGGACACTGAGCCATTGACCACAACTCTTTACATGTGGCCATCCAACCAGTTCTTTATCCACCGAGTGGTCCATCTATCAAATTGATGCCTCTCCAATTTAGAGACAAGGATGTCATGTGGGACAGTGTCAGATGTTTTGCACAAGTCCAGGTAGATGACATCAACTGCTCTACCCCTGTCCATCAGTTCCGTAGCCCCATCATAGAAGGCCACCAAATTGGTCAGGCAGGATTTCCCCTAGTGAGGCCATGCTGGCTGTCACCAAGCACCTTGTTGTTTTTCATGTGCCTTAGCNGGCCACCAAACAGGCAGGATTTCCCCTAGTGAGGCCATGCTGGCTGTCACCAAGCACCTTGTTGTTTTTCATGTGCCTTAGCATGCCTTCTAGGAGAATCTGCTCCAAGATTTTGCCAGGCATGGAAGTGAGACTGACTGGTCTGTAATTCCCAGGTCATCTATTTTTCCCTTCTTGAAAATGGGGGTTATATTTCCCCTTTTCCAGTCGTCAGGAACTCTATCTGATTGCCATGCTGCTTTGTGATCTCTTTTACAGCTCATGGAATAAACTGCTCCTCATCTCAGATATCTAAGTTATATTCTGGTATTCTGGACTATGGCACATGATCTCATGATCCCAACACACACAGCTTAAGTATTATCATTTTTATATATCAGAGCACCTGTCCTGAAAACTGCAGTTGACTCATTATCATAGTCGTGGCTGACACATTCCTCACTGCTACCAGGTACATTTATATCTAGATCAGACAACCACATTTTTGCTGGTGCTCATGAAGAGCAAGTGGAAGGAGTGCTTGTGTTATGTTCAGCATAATATTTTACTCACTTCTTGCAAGTATTCATGTAACCACAGAAAATGAATGCTGGCAAAAATGTAACTTGCTGATAATCAGTCCAGAGAAAGAAGTGACTTTCCTCTCCATATTATGGTAGATAATACTTATTGTATTGTTTTCTGAGCATGGAAATACCCAGTCTATTTGTCAAGCATATCTGTATTTAATGAGCATCGTCTGAAAAAACCTTGCATCAACAAAATATCAGATGTTCTAGCCAAAGGGAGTTTTGATAGAATCATAGAATAGTTACGGTTGGAAAGGACCATAAGACCATCTAGTTCCAACCCCCCTGCCATAAGCAGGGACACCTCACACTAAATCGTGCCACCCAAGGCTTTGTCCAACCTGGCCTTGAACACTGCCAGGAATGGAGCATTCACAGATTTCTTGGGCAACCCATTCCAGTGCCTCACCACTCTTAACAGGAAAGAATTTCTTCCTTATATCCAGTCTAAACCTCCTCTGTTCAAGTTGGAACCCGTTACCCGTTGTCCTGTCACTACAGTCCCTAATGAAGAGTCCCTCCCCAGCATCCCTATAAGGCCCCCTTCAGATACTGGAAGGCTGCTATGAGGTTTCCACTCAGCCTTCTCTTCTCCAGGCAGATTGATACAATAGATTTTCTTCAAATAATTTGACATGCATACAATACACAGCACATTTTTTTAAAAGATAAAAAAATTCCAAAAGTTATTAACTAAGGAGAAAAGTAATTTTCCCCTACTATTATTTTTTTCCACGTTAAAGAATATCTTTCTATATACACAGTCTGCAATCACAGAATCAGAGAATCATAGAATAGTTAGGGTTAGAAAAGACCTTAAGATCATCATCATTCCAACCCCCCTGCCATAAGCAGGGACACCACACTAAACCATGACACCCAAGGATTCATCCAACCTGGCCTTGAACACTGCCAGGGATGGAGCGCTCACAGCCTCCCTGGACAACCCATTCCAGCATCTCACCACCCTAACAGGAAAGAATTTCTTCCTTATATCCAGTCTAAACCTCTCCTGTTTAAGTTTGAACCCATTACCCCTTGTCCTGTCACTACAGTCCCTAATGAAGAGTCCCTCCCCAGCGTCTCTATAGGCCCCCTTCAGATACTGGAAGGCTGCTATGAGGTCTCCATGCAGCCTTCTCTTCCCCAGGCTGAAGAGTCCCAACTATCTCAGCCTGTCTTTGTAAACAGTCCCAACAATCTCAGTCTGTCAATGTGTGTTCTCTCCTACTAGATCTTCCTGGGACACTCTACATTAATCATAATATAATACAATTTCATCAGAAATTTTAAATAGTTTTAGTACAGCACAAGTACTCATAAAATTAAGGATGCTATTAAAGAATGTCCTCAGGATTACACTCTGCATTATGCAGCCATGAACTTCTGTACTGATGTGTTTTAACATATGGCAGTATTAGTCTGGAGAGGAATATTAACATTTGACATGAGGGATGGTACACCAACTTTCAGAAAAGATGGACTGCGATATTTGTTATTAGTTCTTCTGTAAATGGTCTTGGTTCAGGCACAGACTATTGTATTATACATCTGTAAGTCTTCCTAAAATGTATTGCAGCAGAAGTCTGTAAGTGGTTTTACATTATACACAGCTCCTTAAGAGGGATTACCTTTCAGGAGTTATAATTTCTTCTTCAAAGTTGTCTGAATTTCAGTTCTGACTTCAGCTTCCCTCACTACTGGAACAGGTTGTAAACAATTTTAATTTAAAATTTTAATCAGTTTTTTTTTTTTAAAAAAATATTATTTTATTTTCAAGAAGCAGTCAAAGTACTAAAAGAAGTCATATGTTCTGCCTGGTAGTTATGGGAATTTTGATCACTTGAAATCTGGAACGGTATAGTTCTAACTGCAATCACTCCAGGAGGTTTGTAGATGTGTTGAAAATAGCTTATTGACATAAGTGATCAAAGAGACAGCTAGTTTGCTGCTTCACAGAGAAGGAAGAAGTGGCTGATGATGTGAATGTCTAGGGTAGCTTTGGCAGCAGTGGCCATGAGACCACAGAGTTTGAGTTCCTGTGGAAAAAGAGCAATGCAAACAGCAATATCTCAGTCCAGAGTGCCAGAAGAGCAGATTTCTTGTTGTTGAGGGGCATTGTTTGCAGTTTCTCATGGAAGATTGACCTGGATGACAATATGGCACAGATTAGCTGGTCATCTTCATGGACAGGCTCCTCAAGCCACAAATACAAAAATTCAAACACTCATGGCAGCGGCTATCATGATAGAACTGTACTCTGAAAAGATTTACACAGTGGTGCAAACAATAACAAGCAAATTTGAGTTTGCAGGGCTGGAGTTAGGAAAGACACAGACAGTTGGACATAAAACTGGCAAGGGATGTTAAGAACTTCTATAAGTACAGTAGAAGGAAAAGAAATGCTGAGGAAGATGGAAGATACTGCTCAGTGGGGCAGGAGACCTTGTGTCCCAGCATATGGAAAATGCTAAAGTAATTTGTGGTTTTACCATCATTTCTCTTGGTGAAGACTTCCTTCAGGCTTGCCATGTTCCTGAGCTCAGAGGCAGGTTTTATGATGATGCTGTGAGTGAGACTAAGCTTGTGGTATTCTGGATGCTGGGGTCTATTAAAGCATCAATGAGAACCGAGTTTGTTCTTCAGCTGATGATTTCTCCATTTGCTCACCACCCCCAACACTCCAGTTTCAAGGTCCTGACTTCCCATATCCTCAGGGACATCACTGCTGGCACAAGCAGGCTTGGTAGAAAGTCATGGAGTTTGTGCTGTGCAGCTGCCCATAGGCACAGCTTATGGGTCACTGGCCATTTTTGCAGAAGACCACGCAGCACTTATTCCCATGCAGATCTTTAGTTTCTGGGATCTTCCCCATTGCCAGCATCTTTCTCCAACGAAGGTGTTCACCTTCTTCTTTCTGAGACTCCTTTTCTCTAAGATAACTTTTTCCTTCCAGCCCTCAGTCTTTTTCTGGGAACCCTTATTTGCAGCTCCCAGGTTTCCCAGTCTAAATACTCAGTGCACAGAAGCAAAAATCATGATCAGACTCCCAGATACTGGTTCTGTCTTTTGTCTCTTAATCACCTGGGACATACAAAATGTACAATTTTAGCTCAGTCTAGGTGTTATCAAAATTTACCACTAGTTCATACTGCTGGTAGCTAGCAAGCAGCTGGCTCCTGCTCTGAGAGTTTAAACTTTCAATTTCAGATATTCAGTGCCCATCCTCCTCTCCCTCAATTACCTGCCATGTCTCAGTGTTCACAGTTTAAAGCTATTTCTCACCCTTGACAGCTAGCAAAGCATTATCCAGAGTACAGAAAGGCTGAGATAAGGACCACATAATTAAATTAGACATATACAAGCAGTAAGGCTGGAAACGTGCCCAGGGAAATGACTGATAATATTGCAAGGCCAATCTCTATGATTTTTATAATAGAACAGAAACTAGAAATGGATCCCAGTAACTGGAAAACAGCAAATGTAATGCTTGTCTTCAAGAAGAAGGAGCTGGGAAACTACTGACCAGTCAGCTTCATCTTAATATCTGGGATGACCACTGTGCAAAACCTCTTGGAAGTCACATTCAGGTTTTTTAAGGACAAGAGATTGGTATGGAACAGCCAACATGAATTTATAAATATGAAGTAGTACCTGAGGAAGCTGACATCATTCCATGATGAGATGACATGCTCAATGGATAAAAGGAAAAGAGTGGATGTTGTTTATCTTGACAATTACAAGGCATATAGGATGGTGTTCATAGCATTCCAACAGCCAAGAAGCAGGAACAGGTATCCTGGAAAGAATATAGGGACACTACTCAGTTTAGAAATAGAAAGGAAGGCCAAGGCATAGCTGGAGCTGAACTTGGCAGAGTGTACAAAGAATAACAAGACGGGCTTGTACAGGTATGTCAATCTGAAGAGGAAGGTCAAAGAAAGTGTGTCCCCCACTAAGCAACACTGGTGAACTGGTAACAGTGGACAAGAAGTCTGAGGAATGCTGTTGCATCCTCTCTGGCAGTGCTGGGATGAAACCTGACACATGAGGCAGAGGGCCTGAAGGTGCAGATGGTCCCAGCTCTGCAGTACTCAGGCTGCTGGTGCTGGTGTCTCTTTCTGATGGAAAGATCTGGAGTGATCAAGGTTCCCTGGTGTTGTTGGGGGCTTTGGGTCCTGTCCAGGATGCTGAAAGGATCAAATGACTTGTGTATTTCAATTGACTGGAAAGGAAAACTAAGAAGATGATCACACAAGACAGAAAACCAAAATAGAAAAAAGGCTGCTGCCCCAGAGCTGTAAAGTAATTTTGAGTCTGAAGCAAGGTGTTGTGGAGCCTGAATAGGGCAGTTTTGCATCAGAGAACAATGTCCTTTCCAGAGAAATACAGGTCTCCAGCTCACACAACTGTTCAGAGCCTTCTCTTCTCCAGGCTGAACTCCAACTTTTTCAGCCTTTCCTCATAGGAGAGATGATCCATGCCTCTGAGCATCTTTGTGGCCCTCCTCTGGACTCGCTCTGACAAGACCATATTTTCTGTGCTGAGGACTTCAGAGCTGTATGTATTACTGCAGGCAGGGTCACACCAGAGTTAGGTGGAGTAGGAGAATCACATACCATGACCTGCTGGCCATGCTTCTTTTGATGCAGTCAAGGGTATGGTTGGCTTTCTGGGGTGCAAGTGCACATAACCAGTTTGTGCTCAGTTTTTCATCCACCAAATTATCATAAAAAAACATATTTATTGTTTATTCTGAACTCTTTTTGCCAATTTCTGTATGTACATTATGACTAATAAGTTGTTGTTTTGAATGAAAATTGAAATAGAAGATTAATTTCACTCTCCATCCCCCCAAAAAAGGCTGATTAAGGATTAGCTATAAAAATTTCTACTCTGCTTATTAAGATATTTATATATTGATTTATATAAAAGTTACCAAATGGATTATCTCTCTTGAAGTAATTTTCTGGAGTTGGTTGTTTTCCTATTTCTCTATAATTTCACATATTATTCCAGGATGAATACAAGAAGGAAAAGAGACAAGGAAAAGGAAACCACTAAAAAAATCTCAAACAAACCATACAAGAATCATATTTCCTCTGAGAACACACTATGACCTGAATAAAAGGAAAAGTTTCTGTGCATTATTTTAGCAAGGTCTAAATTAACATAATCAAGAAGGCATGAGAAAGTAGTTGGTACGGTAATGAAGATGCCTCTTGACTCAATTCATAAATGTATAGAACATAATCCATGTCCAAAACCAAATGAAAATTAAAAGAACTGCTTCATTTCTCAGTTTGTCAGTCTAAATATATACTTATTTATAATAGGCCCATGTTCTTATCACAAACCCGGCTACTGTCTAGATATCTGGTCTGAAAAATACCATCAAAGTGAAACTTCAAGAGCAGATACGTATTTCTGACAGTTTTTGAAGAAAAAAGTTTTTTCTTTTTGCTCACCAAATTTACAGAAGTTTGAAATCTGAATTTAGCTGCAGTTTTCACATAAAAAAGAGGGAAATCTTGGAAGTCATCTCCTGCACTTGTCCTTCTTGACCCAAAGATTTGTAAGGTGAAGCATGTCTCAAACTGGGTCACAAAATTCATGAGGACACATGGAACAGGATGTTGGGAAGGACGTTGTTTTGTCTCTTAAATAAATAGTGGCAATGGCGAAGAAATAGTGTTTAGACAGATTTTTTTATCCTTTCATGTAACTACAACTTTCAAGCACCCTTTAGATTTTCTGCCTCTACAATGTCACCCAAAGTACCAGACATACAGATTTTATATCATACTAGGGATGACTGTTTCCTTCATACAGCTTGATTTCATGCATATAGGTTAGGATGCTTGTCATTCAGAATGGCTGGAATGTATTTTTTCCTGCTATAGAAAATGGTTATGAATCAAAACGGCACAGAATTAACAGATCTCTAAACAACTTTAAAAAGCTACTGAATTCTGTGGAATGAAATGTTGCCAATGCTCTCTTATAATGCCTTCCAAAGTAAATTCAGAGTAAAGTTCCTATTGACAGAAATTGTAAAAAATAAATCATTCCTAGTTCATTTTTCCTCAGAGAAAATTTAAAAATACCGTTTTAAAAGCTAACTCATGTTTAAGCAATGTGGTTCTTCCATTTCAATGAATGAGCTTTACAAACTTTTAACTGCTGTTTAGTACTTTAATTCTTGCATCACCTATGTGAGCTGGTAGAAAGGTACTTGCACTTTTACAGCTCAGATACCAGCCTAAATGGTCTGCTTTTTTGCAGCCATCCATAATTTATTGATAATTGTTCTGTCATCACTAAATATAAGTAAGCTCCATTTGTAACTTCCAGTGCTTCCGCTGGAACCCCTACAACTATTTAGCATCCTTCTTATATTGCAAAAGCCCAAAACTTTATGCAAGACTTTAGCTTAAGCCACAGCAATAGTAAAAGGTGAAAAAATAACTTGTGTCTTAGGATAGCTTTATTCCTATAAACCCCAAAGTGCAACCAGCTGCTCTGCAACAAAGTATCAACTCTGATTCAGGTTGAGAGTACATTTTCTTTAAATCCCTCAGATACCTTCTGTGAAACAGCCATTAAGAACTTGTTCTCCATCCTATGTCTGTGTTCCCTTGAGTAACAAAGACTTTGTAATTTGGTAATGACTGGAACATGAAATTTGTCTGGCTTGTAAGCTCCCCCCATGTAGTTTGATTTGTGAATTTAATAAACTGTTTGCATTTCATCTTTCAGAGTACTAATGAAAAATAGTGAATATCAGTGCCTACAAAACACTTCTAATTATGAACCACCAATAATTAATCTCTGCAAACAGGTTTCTAGCCAGTGTTGTCTATCATATGTTCTCTGTTGTGCTCTTCAAGGTCATCTGTCAGAATGTAAAGTCTCAAACTGTTATAAACCTGACACAAGATACCACAACTATTGCTTCTCCCCTATCCACAAAAGCATGCTACCTTGTGAAGAAAGAAACCAGACTTATATCATGTGAGTTCTTTTCATCAGTTTGTCACTCTTTATTTTCCCACACTTTCTGGATGCATTTCAGCATGTTTTTATTTGCAGCTGTTAGCAAGTTAAGTTCCAGCATCATTCTGTGAACCAGAATTCAGAAGACAGATTTCCTTGTTTTCAGAGATACATTTGTATTTCACAATTTGTTGATGTTCACTCTTCCAGCCATGACTTTCAATAATGACCACTGATGTTTTTGAAGCGTATGTTTAGCTGGCTATGTATGAGTTATGACAACTCAGATACAGATTTATCTACAGATTCTCTGTGATAAAAGGAAAGATAGAAGTTGTTTGCAGCCATATAATAACTCTCTCTTCCTCTGACAAAATTCAGACTAACATTATAGATGAGCTGCATTCCCTCCATTTTTTTTTTCCATTATTGGAGAATGGAGGTGTGAAATAGAAAAAAAAAAAATTACTTGCAGTTAAGATAAAAAAAAAAAATGTGGCTTTTCATTAAATTTTCACTAAAAGCCCACTGA